>JAVJIF010014200.1:0-144179 GCA_038442645.1 Agave tequilana
TCCCAAAAGAGGAAACACAGTTTCCTTCTTCCGGTCGACCGGTCCGGTCGAACGAAATAACCCAAGAGCAATTTGCTCTCCTCGGTCGACCGGTTCGGTCGACCGACAGACATGCACAAACAGGCATGTCCAGACACATCGCGGTCGACGAGCCGGTCGACCGAGTTGCCTGAAACAGAAAACTGGACTGGTTTTTGAGTTAGAAAAATTTGAGAAATATTTAAAATACATATAGCTAAGTATTATGCAGAAATAGTTTATACACATGTTATATACAGATTTTCAAGATATAAAACTTTTGGTACATGTATATATAAACTAAGGCATAAAAACTTAGAAATAACCATTTTCAAAACATAGGAAATATATGAAACAAATGTGTGTGCAAATCCTAGAGCCAAATTTCATATACTCAAACTTTAACCATTCTATTTCTTACAATGATCTAAGACTTCAAGATCTTCAATAGGCTTCTTCATATGATCTTCAACACTGTTCCTTGAGCCCAATTGGAGTTGACTTGAGTCCAAATCCTGTATTTGTGAGAGAAGACTTCTAGAATGAATAGAAATCTGAAAACACACTTAAACAACAAATGTTATTAGTACAAATAACTAATATGTTTTGTAATCATCAAAATACACTAATCATGGGTGATTGTAACCTGGGCCAAAGTAGCAGCTTTTGGTGGGGCGTCCCAACATTCTGTGGTATAAGCAGTAAGGGATTGTCGGTTTTACCGACTTCTTCAGGCGCCTGGCTTCAGGGAGCTTCAGTCTATTGTTCTTGTTGAGTAGCTTAAAGAGCGAATCGACATGTTCCTCCTGAAAGAATACTGCTTGTTGGCGCGTGGCTGGCTCGAAGAACCACTCGCCTTGACGGTTGAGGTTTGGCGGGAGATTTGGTCTCCGTTGCCAAATTATCCTTCGCTTTGTCTGGAGGGATGTGTCTGGCGCACGCCTGGTTGACCTCTCTGGCCGTGGCTTCCCTTCTTTTGCCCTGACGTGGGCGACAATCTCCTCAGCCTGTTCACCTTGTTGGACAACTGCTTCCAGGTGCGGCTTTCAGCAACTCCTATTTGAGCAGGAGTGAGGTTTGGAGATTGTGGCGGCAGCATGTTTCCACCAGGGTGACCTGGGTCATGCCGCTCGGACATCGGAGTGCCACATTCTGAAAACTTTCCACGAAAGATTTGACGGACTCTCCCTTTCGCTGTTTGGTAGCCAAAAGGGTGGGCATCGTGACTGCCGAGTCGTCTTCGAAGAAGCGCGTTAGGAATAGCTTCTCCAAATCGCCCCAGTTCTTGAGGAGCCCTCCGGGAGTTTCATAAACCATTCGAAGGCGAGCCCTTTCAGGGTGCCAATGAACAGTCGTGCCAAGATGGCATCGTTGTCTACTACATTCCCTGTTTGGAATTTAAAGTAGTAGATGTGTGGTTGGGTGAACCCTTTCCCATCGAATGCTTGAAGGGTTGGAGCCTTGAACTTGGACGGGTATGGAACCAAGTCCCATCGGAAGGATAGGGCCGGACCACTCCAGCTTCTTGGAGGCCTTTACGGTTGTAAGGGCCTCGAGGCGTTGCTCAAATTGACTCATTCTTTTAGCATGCGCCTTTCCTGGTCTTGGTCGCCCTTTACTTGCGACGAGGATTTGGACGAAGTAGAAGTAGATCGCGGCCTCTCCTCAGAAGGTTCGGAAGATGAGCTTTCTCCCTTTTTCCCTTTGCCCTTCGTCTTTTTAGGAGGAGATTTCCTCCTGTCTTCGAGCAACTATGCAAGCATCTGCTTGAGGCAGTCGATAGATTCCTGCTGAGAAAGAATCATATCCATTTGTGCCTTCTGGATTGTTCTAAACGTCTAGCCGTTTCCTCAGGAGTGCCTATCATGTAGGCGGAGGCCTCCTTCTCAACGGAAGAGTTTGAAGCCCGTGATTCGCTACGGCGGAGTGAGAATCATTCACTTTAATGCCATGGGCTAAGGCATTATAATCAATCAGGGGAATGGCCCCAGTCCGGTGAGAGTGTGTTGATACACCCCTTCCGGTTCAGAGTCAGACTCATCCGAGCTGACTGCAGGTTGTTTTCCCTTGCTCCTGCTCGTCATATTCGCAGTGAGCTCTGGGTACTCAATGTCAGAGAAGGTTCTCCTTCTGTGGGAGCGCCTTCTTTTGGCTGACGGGGGAATCAGGGTCAGCTGTCTAACTAAAGACTGCTGGTGCACACCTGAACCACAACGGCACTCGGAGAGCATAGAGATGAGGAGTTGGCGCAGTAACATGATGAAGTGACCTGATTGGCACTTCTTTTCTTCGTCAAGTAATCCCTCAGATCCACGGGAGGGGGATCGAAGAGATTAAACTCGCAACGCCGAAGACGGGAGGCATCCATATGCTGTACAGCATGGACGCGGGCTTCAGGGGCGCGGTTCTCGCGTCGTGGCTGTATAACGTGCGTCTGGCGTCTCTTTTGAGATGAGACGCGATTCTCGCGTTGCTGCTTGGTGTGTGTCGGGAGAGACGTTTGAGAGAGGATGGGCTGCTGGGCCCCACGCCTATGGGCGCGTGCCTCTCGCGCTTGACGAGGCACAGAGGCTTCACCTTGGCGTTTGGTGAGTTAGTCTTCAGAGGACCTAGCTTGAGGAGTCTCGCGTTTGGGCCGCCAAACGCGGACATCACGTGCTGGACGTGGCGCGGGCAAGGGCGCCAGATTGTACGTCGCGTCCAGCCTCAGTCGGACAACCAGAGGTTCCAACTGTAGCTGACGCGCACGTCTCCTCTGTCGACGCTCAGCGTTTCGGTTGCGTCGTAGAGGTGGAGAGTGACCAACGACGACCTGATGCTGAGCACCAGAGATTTTGACCACGCGGGTCTCCAGAGAGACGCTGACGCGGGTGTTCCGTGCTGCGCGGTTGATCGCAGCGGCAGATCACGTGGGCCTTCTGAGAGGCGTTGGCGGTGTATCTTGCTTGGCACAGTTGGCAGCAGCAGCGCCCGAGAGAACCTCGGATCGGGCTCCGAGGCCATTCCCCGTCGAGACCCTGCGGCGGACGCGGGGTCTTTGGGCTCTTGGAGCCGGCAGAGAGAAACTCTTCGTATTTCGCCTGGTCGAACTCGACAACAAGCGATTCGACCATCTTTCCCTACGAAGGACGTCATCTTGCGCCACGATTTGCTCATCAGTGACAAATGTAGTCCCCAGCGGAGTCGCCATCTCTTGTATGCGCACAGAGAAGGTACGGGGTCGAAGTAAGATTTCCTTGAATCAAATTGAAAAATTACAACGGACTCGTATTCGGTTACAAGGGAGGGAGGATGTTGAGTCTTGAATCCTCCCTTTGTTTAGTGCTGGGTTCTTTGTGTGGCGATGGAGAGTGAATCTTGTTTCCGTTGACCGAGTGACCATCTAGACCTTCGGGGATCTTCTCTTCGGCTGGTAGAAGGAGTAGCACAGCTCTGTCTACCAAAAATCTCAAAGAGAAGGTAGGCAAAGAGCAACTTGTACGCAGCAAGCTTGCTGAAGAGTTGAGCTCTCTCTTGCTTCTCTCTCTGTCTGCCTGGGTGTAGTCTGTTGTCTATCTCTGGTCTCTTGTTGTTCTCCTCTCCTCATAGCGGCGGGGCTATTTATAGAGGCTCCAGGGGTGAACGTGCCCCCTAAAAGTGCTCCACAATGAGGGGCTAACTTCCCCGCTATGTGGGCGGTGACTGGCCCCATAACCAGGGCGGTTATAACCGAGACGCGGGCCTTGGACCTCGCGCCCTGAGGTTGAGACGCGGGTGTCGAGCCACACGCGCCTTGATGTTGAGACGCGGGTTTTGAGCCCACGCGCTTGAGTTTGAGACGCAGGCTTTGGACCCTCGCGCCTTGGTGCTGAGACGCGGGTGTTGAGCCCACGCGCCTTGAGTTTGAGACGCGGGTTTTGGACCTTCGCGCCTTGGTGCTGAGACGCGGGTGTTGAGCCCACGCGCCTTGAGTTTGAGACGTGGGTTTTGGACCTCGCGCCTTGGTGCTGAGATGCGGGTGTTGAGCCTTCGCGTCTAGAACTTGAAACTCTGCTTTTTAATGGCTTGTCTTTTAGTGATTTTTAGACAGCCTACATCAACGAAGGACTACGGCCCACACCAGTTGGTCGGGTGGAATCAGAATGTTCTTCTGCATTTCGACCTCGAGAAAACACCATTATTCTCGGTGAGCGGTAAGCTTTTTCAATATTTACATCATGCATCCTGATGTGACCAGCACCCGATCGTCTCAACACTGATCAACCGTGACATGATTCAGTGGGAGAAGAGAAGAACCTTTCTTCGGCGTTCTTCCAAACATCTTATATTTGGAATGGTGTAGATATCTTGAGGAGTGAGTGCAACCTTTCGCTGAGAGAGAGGGACTTCTTTGTACTCCTTTATTGTAACACTCAATCTTATTGTATATGAGAGCGTCTTGTATCACTTTCATATGTTTGAATATTAATAAAAGTGACACTTTTTTTTATATCTTGAAATTCTTTTTTTTTGGAAATCAGACACATAGCAGATATAAACTGTTGACTTGCTAGAAATGTGATAATTAACTTAACAAGTCAAAGTTGGGAAAATTTCATTTCAGGAATTTAAGATTTCTGTCAGAGGTGTGATATTAACTTGATAGGAATGTGGGTTAGAGGTGTGATATTAACTTGACTCAATGGGAATTTCAGTTTCATTTGAGAAGACTGAAAACATCACTGTCATAGGTGTAATGTTATACTTGACAGTGAAGGAAAGCTAGAGGGTGTAATTTTGAACTTGGCATTGGTCATCTCGATTTTGATAGGAAAGTTCGAGGGAAAGTCATTGTCATAGGTGTATTATTAAATTTAGCAATGAATGGACGCTAGAGGTGTGTGTTAAACTTAGCGTCGTTCATCTCAGCTTCGATATGGAAGCCTGAGGAAAAGTAACAGTCAGAGGTTTAATTTTGAACTTGGTAGCAATTTATCACTGTTAGAGGTGTAATGTTAAACTTAACAGTAATTTATCAAGGTGTGATGTTAACCTGATAGTAGTTGATTTGCGATATAAGCAATTTTGAGGACTTGTCATTCTATTGATGAGAATTGACAAGTGAAGTTTGGGGTGTCAGAGGTTTAATTTTAACTTCACAAGTCCTAGTTCATTTCATTAGGAAGATGAACACAGGTATTTTTGTGGCCCTACCATTCTGTAGGTGAGAATTGGTAAGAGATTTTGGAGGAGAGGATGGGACCAAGTCCATTAGGATTTTTAGCAAACCCTCAGCTGTCAACGTATTTGGTCTACCTTTACCAACTACCATTTGAGTTGGGTTAGCCATGCTATTCCCCTTAGCATGATGAGTTGTCGAAGACTTATGTTGGACTTGAAAGCAACATTTTCCTTTATCCTTAGCCATTGAAGGCGTCGGATGTCAGTAGAAGAGTAACTAAATTAAAACTGAAGTTTTACATTTTGTTCCTTCTTCAAATTTGCATCATGCATCATGATGTAACCAGCGTTTGATCAACTTGACATTGGTCGCCCGTGATGTGATCCAATGAAGGGAAGAAGCTTTTCTTGGATCTGGAGTTTTGATCAAAGGTATAGTATTGACCTGATCAGAGAAGAGTGTGCTATCAAGGATAGTATTTCTTCAAGAATTTGCCATTGATTGGCATCATAAGTGTATCACCATCTAAGGTTATGAGGCGATATGTTCCATTTGAGTAAACCGACTTTACTACAAATGGTCCTTCCCATTTGGCCTGAAATTTTCTTTGGTCTTATGCGTCATCACCATAGGTCTTCTGACGGCTAAGACAAGGTCGCCTTTCTTTAAAGTTTGCTCCTTGACTTTCTTGTTGAAAGCTCTGATAATTCGAGCTTGATAGAGCTCGATTTACTATTGAGCTTACAGGCGTTTATCATCTAAAGCCTCCAGCTCTTGGAGTCGCAATCGATGCTTCTCCTCATTCGTCATCTCTGCCGTCAAGACGACACGTAGAGATGGGATTTGGATTTCTAACGGGAGTACAGCTTCACTCCCATATACCAAAGAAAATGATGTAGCTTTCGTTAGGGTTCGGACCGTTGTGCGATAGGCCCATAAGCATTCACCTAAACTGTCGTCCCAGTCACATTGGCTTTTCGAGACGAATTTCTTGAGAAATTTTCTAATAGTCTTGTTGAAAGCTTCTGCGAGACCGTTAGCGGCTGTGTAGTATGCCGTTGAGGACACACTCTGCATTCTGAACTTATTGCAGAATCTCTAAAAAGCCTGACTGACAAACTGGGCCCCATTGTCATGGACAATCGTCATGGCACACTAAAACAGTAGATGACGTGATGTTTAACAAATTTGATCACATCAGATATCTTTACCTCCCTCAAAGGAATAGCTTCAGCCCATTTAGAGAAGTAATCGGTTATAGCTAAGATGAACCGATGTCCTTTGAATGATAGTGGGATGATAGGGCCGACTACGTCCACCCCCCACATCTCAAATGGCCAGGTAGAGATTATAGAGCGAAGATTCATCGTGCTTGATGAATGAAATCACCATGGACTTGGCAGGCGTGGCATCGTTTGGCATAAGTGATTGCGTCAGGGATCATCTTAGGCCAATAATATCCTAATCTTCGGAGTCGATCTCCGAGCTTCGGACTAGGCTGATGAGCTCCGCATATGCCAGTATGCGCTTCTTTGAGTACTTCTTGTGCCTCCTTTTGCGACAGACAGTGGAGGAGGATCCCGTCATGCGATCGGCGATACAGTGTTCGCGTGATCGCATTATAGTAGAATTTGGGAGCTTTCCTTCTAATGGCAGCCGCTTCTTTGGAATCATCAGGCAGCATGCCGTACAAGGCATAGTCGATGTACGGGAATTGCTAATCCTTAAGTTCTGGACCCGTTAAAGTCTCTAAAGCTTTTTTTGGCTTGACAGTCTCCTATCGGCTTTTGGTGATCTTCAGAAGCGATTCTTGGGCAATACAGGTCATGGCTGTAGACAAGTACTTTCTCTATTACTCTAGCCAGAAGGGCTAATGAGGCAGCGAGAGATGCCAGTGCATCTGCATGCGCATTTTGCTGGCGTGGCACATGGTCGATGTAAATGTTTTCGAACCTCTCGGCCATAGAGATAGTTGCGTTGTAATAGGATACTAAGTCTTCATGTCTGACTTCGTACTCCCTGCGAACTTGATTAACGATGAGTTTAGAGTCACCCTTTGAGATTTTTAATGCCAATCTTGTTGGCCCAATGGCTTTCACTCTAGTTTTGATGATGATCAACACTCATGTAGTATGTTTACTAATATTCTTGTGTTTCTAAGTTTCAGATCATTAACAGGATATTAGTTGGTGATTAGCTTCAACAAGATGATTAGAAGCTATTCATGATGATTCGGTGCCAAAGCTTAAAGATCATACCTTTGCACTTGGAGAATCACGGAGTTTGGACCGAGTCTACTTGAAGATGAAGATCGTCAAGAAGACTTAGGTATCCTAGTTTAGATAGACTTTTAGATCCATTTGTAAAGCTTAGTTTAGTTGATATGCTCAAGTGCACAAAACACACACGTTTTATGTTTGGTATTTGGTTTTTATGAATAGTTGATCAAAACAAGTTTACATGTTTTATATGTATACATACATGGTTTAACTTGCTAAACAAACTTATTTTGATATCCCTATTCATGTTTTGGAAAAATCAAATTTGATAAAAATACCGGTTTTTGTTTTTGATAAATTTGCAAGACACAAAAATGAATTGATATTTGATATATGTCTTGAAATTTTTATCACATGTTTATGTTTTAACATAAAATGATAAAACAAGTTTTATGGAATTTTCAGAAATAATAAAAGATTTTTATAAAATATTTTTCTCAAAATTTCTGACCTTGTTTTTGTGCTGACAGGCTGGTCGGTCGACCGTGCCGGTCGACCGCACCAAAGGGCCGGTCGACCGGGACGGTCGACCGATGTGCACAGATGTGCACGTCTGTTAGGCACATAGCCGGTCGACCGGGCCGGTCGACCGAGAGTTGAGAGCTCTGCTCTCGGGATTTTTCGGTCGACCGGACCGGTCGACCGCTATTGCCAACGGTCACATTTTTGACCGTTGGCGGTCGACCGGGCCGGTCGACCGGTGGCTGTCAGAACTGCCACATCAGCCTAACGGCTAGTTTTGTATAGGGGCTATATAAACCCCATCTCTTTGGGGATTTTGGCTAAGATTTTTAAGAGGAAAAATTCCAGGTTTCTGAAGTGTTTAAAAGAGTTTTAAAAAGTAGTTTTTGAGCTTTAAACTTCTAATCTTTATTGTTTGGGTTTTTGGAAAATCAAAGAGAACTAGGTTTTGGGATTTTGATTGATCTTTTATTTCTATCATATACAAGAATTTCCCAAGTAGTTTTTCTTTGTTGCTTGTTTCCAAAAACACTTAGTTTCCACACTTGAGCCATATCTTCTATCCTAAACTATTAGGATCTTTGTTTTGTGAAAAAGAAAGAAAGAGAGAGTTTTGAGGTTGTTGTTTGTAACCTCTAAGTTGTACACCCTTATTCTTGTTGTATCCCTCTTCGGTAGAGGTGATCGGGGTGATTGGTTTGTGAGCCTCTTAGGTAGAGGTGTTTGTTGTAGTTGGCTACGGGCCGTATCCCTCTTCGGTAGAGGTGGATTGTGGTTGTATAGCCTCGGTGGCTTTGTAAGGTTGAGAGAGGAGTTTGGTACTCCTATAGTGGATTGGGAAATCCTACACGGTGGTGTAGGCGGGGATGTAGAGCAAGGTGCTCGAACCTCGAAACAAATCTTTGTGTTAGCGTTTGATCCATTGTCTCTCTAACCCTTACTCTCTTTACTTTGTGCAAGCATCATTCATTCATTGCATACATATCTTATACATTGCTTGTGTCGCCTTGCATCTTTTATACTGCATTCGTTCTTATATGCTTGGCTTGATTGTGTGTGCACTTATTTCATATTGCTTGGATTGCTTGTGTGTGTGGGCCTAATTTGTACTCATCCAACAAGAGCTTCACATAGCACCTCAACCCATTTCAAGGGGAATCAAGAGGAGTTAGTCCAGAGCCTCGCAAGGGGAATTCGGCTACACTTGTTGTATTGTATCAAGTTTGTGCAATATTTGCATTAGCTTCCGCATTTAGCGCACTTAGTTTGCATTTAGTTTCTTAGATTAGCACTTACACCTATTCACCCCCCCTCTAGGTGTTTTTCAATTGGTATCAGAGCTAGTGCTCCTGATACTTAGGCTTAACATCCTAGGAGTGAGATCCATTTGCTTGCTAATCTCATTTGCATTTGCTTGTTTGCACACATCTAGTTTATACCATGGACTTCATGACCCCACCTAGCTATGATCCTTCCAACATTGATATTTGGAAGTATAGGATGTCCATGTACCTAAAGACCCTAGGTTTGCATGTCTTCCTTGCCGCCACCAAGAGATGTTATCTTGGTGATGGTAATCATATAGGGGCCAATGCACAAGCCCCTAGAGGCTATTAGAAGCACTTTATCTAAAGATTATCTTTTATGTGTTTCTAACTTTGATTCTGCTTTTGTAGTGTGGAACAAATTGACAACCACCAACACCTCCAAGCTTCAAATCAAATCCAAGAAGAGGAATCTAGTGGAGAATCCAACTCTATATGCTACATGGTCCAAGGGAATGACTCCCTTGAGGTACATTCGGAATCTCAACTAGATAGTAATGATTGTGCTAGTTCTTCAAATGATTATGTTGATCCCCATGCTTTGAATGAAGAACTTTCCATTGTTTGTGAAAAACTAATAGAAAAATATAACTTGTTGAAAAAGAAGAGTCTAGGCATTAATAATGAAAATAAAAATTTGATTGCTAGACTTGATATTGTTTTGCAAGAGAAAGAGGAGATTGCTAATGAAAGGATTCATTAAAATCTCAACTTGATCTTGCACTTAAAGAAAATAACTTTTTGAAAAATAAAAATGATTGCCATGTTCTTTTGAAGAAAAATGAAAACTTGTCTTCAAAAGTAGATTTTATTTTAAAAGAGAATGTTGATTTGAAAAATAAAATTATTTCTATTTCAAATGAGTTGAATGCTTGTTTAGATAAGAACATTGTTTTGCAAAATAAGATTGATGCACATGTTTGCCATGCTAGGGTAGTATCACACACTTCACCTATTGCATGCCACACTTCTTCTTCTAAGATTAATGATGATATTTGTTTGCTTAAGAAGAAGGTTGATTGTTTGGGCTCCACTATGAGCCAATGTGCCTTGAACCACAATCGGTTGGAAACCTTGGTTCGAAAGAAACAAGTTCCATCCTTTATGCATGCACACCCTTCACGGCATACACATGCTCCTCACGGACACACCCATCACATGTATGCTCATGTGTACACATGTACACATTGTGGACGTAAGGGCCACCTTGCTAAATTTTGTTTTGATAGATTACATGTTGAAAATTTAGCCAAGAAATTTGTTTGGGTTAGAAAAGGGACTAACCCCCATGGACCCAACAAGAAGTGGGTACCAAAGACCACCACCCCTAAAGTTTTTGATGTAGGTGTGGGCTCTCACATGACGTGAGAGTGATGACACCTTGGAGTGGATGCGTTCCGGACTTCATGGAAATCAAATTGGATGCATCACTTTCAAGGGAAGATTTGGTGGAGATGACCACCATGTTTTGGAGACAAGGAGAGTTGCTTCTTCGGTTTTGGTAACAATCCTTTACTCCCATTCATTGTTTACATGCTTTCCATGTTTTAATGTTTATAGCATGTTTTTTGATGTCTATGGATTAGTATGTTCATTCCATGTTTATTAGATCCTTGACATACATGTATAGTATTTTGAGACACATATGCTTATATGAACCCATATTTAGTGATCTCACTTTTGTTTAAGCTATAATGTACATCATGAATCTAATACATGTGAATTTACATAATAATCATGTTTTAGTTTTATCATGATGACTTTTATATTTGTTTTGATGCTTCATGTTTTGAATATATGTTTAGATGTTTGTTTTCATTAAGACTAGTTATATACTTGTACTATAGAGTGGGCTACAAATAAATCTATATATGTTGAGCTTGATTGCTTATTTGAACCCATTAGATGTGCTAGTATAGTCTAGTTTGATGATTCATACATTTTAAACTTGTATTCCATTTTTGAATTTGTTTTATGATTGTGTGTTTCACTTCATGTATATGTTTGTATTGCCAAACTTTAAGATATACATGTATACCCCTTGAGTCATTTGCCCTTCATGCAAATCTATATTTGGACTCAATTGTGTTTAGGGATATGTATGTATACT
Organism: Agave tequilana; assembly: GCA_038442645.1. Taxonomy (NCBI): domain Eukaryota; kingdom Viridiplantae; phylum Streptophyta; class Magnoliopsida; order Asparagales; family Asparagaceae; genus Agave; species Agave tequilana. The sequence continues at coordinate 11,335 of JAVJIF010014200.1, forward strand.
TCATGTTTGACAATTCATACATATACCTTGAAATGAAATTTGTTGTGATGAAAGTTTAGTTTTTCATGTTTTCATGATTGTCATGTTTATTGTGTCAATATTTAACTTCATGTATATGTCCATCCTATCCAAACTATTGACTATACATGAGTATCCTTTTTGAGCCACGTGCCTTAATGCATACATTTAGTGGACTCGTTGAGTTTTGGATATGTATGTATATTTTAGCTTATATTAGACATACATATGCCTTGAAGATTAAATAAGGAGTTTTATATGATTTTTCATGTTTTTGATGGAATTATGTTTTAAGGAATAATTGAGCTTAATGAAATATTTTTCATGATTATGATCTTCACATATTATTTGTACACTCATATCTATTGCTCATGTTTTGTTTCTCATGAGTTATGCTTTATTGGTTAGAGTGATGATTATCATGTGAATTTCATTTTTGTTTTATTCCTTGCTTGAAGGATTTCGTGCTAGTTAACAAGTTTCCATTTAACTAGTTGCGGTGTTCTTCATTTTGGTAGTGATTTTCAAACAAAACTACATTTTCAAATCTATCTTTGAAAACCCCTACCTTCCAAGGGCGGTAGGATGGGAGATCATGTTCATGTATGCCCTAAATTGAAAATCTTTAAAACTTGAATTATGATTGGGTGGTAGATAATATGATGTATACACTTGAACTTATGTTATGTCAATTGGTATCATTCAACTCTTTCAATTGGTATCATTTTGATCTTCTTGTATACTCATATATGTTTTGTATGTATGTATGCTTTAAATTCCAAGTATATCAATTTCTATTGGTATCTATCTTTCATACATATATATGTTTGTGTTTATGCTAGTGCTTGAGTTTCATTTTGTTTAAATTGATTACTTTTAAATTGTTATCAAGACTATGCATGTCTTTAGTTTATTTTTCATAAAGGGGGAGAAAATTTGATTTTGTATTTCAATTGGTATTTGTACTCCCACTCTTATGATTAAAAGTTGTTATTTTGAACATATGATATCAACATCAAATTTGTTTATATATTTTCAAAATGAAATATATTCTTACAATGGTATCAAAATTTGTGTTTAAACATTCAAAATTTGTTATGTTTAATTACAATTGGTATTTACAAAATTTTGTTTAAAGAAAATATTCAAAGCCTTGATTTGTATTTCCTATATGCAAGGAGAGCTTAACATCTCTCTTACATATAGATTCATGTTGAGTATATTATAAATTGAGGAGCTTGACAACTCTTCTTTATATGATATACGTGTGTAGGGGGAGCTTCACATCTCCTCTTATGCATTACATAATATGTGTTATGTGAATTGGGGCTTGTCATCCCTTCTTCATGTAATGCATATGTGTAGGGAAGCTAACTTAGCGTCTTCCTCTTCATGAATGTATATAGCATATAACATATATTGATTCTTATTTATTGGTATCAAGATGCTTCATTGACATATTTTAATTGATATCATGTTTGTAGTCACCCCTTATTGATTTTGTTTTTTGCTTTAGACAAAAAGGGGAGAACATTGTCTTTTATTGTTTTGTTTGACATAAAGGGGAAGAAAGATTTTTACCCCTCGTTTTATTTATGGTTTTTATTACCCCTTTGTTGATGATTGACAAAAAGGGGGAGAAAGATTTATGAAGTTTTATATGCATGTTTATGTTTTATATGCATATATTATGTTTTAATATCAAGAATATTAAGTTTAATTGATTTATAGAGTTTGCTTTGTAATTGGTATCTAGAGCTTATTTTGTTTTTGAATATTCCATTTGATATCTAGAACCATTTATTGTTTATGCATATGCATGTTTCATGTTTAATATTCATTGCATATATTTATTGTTTATCCCTATGCATGAGTTAAGGGGGAGCTTCTTTGAAGCTTAACTTTAATCCATGCATATATAACCATGAGTTTTGTCATCATCAAAAAGGGGGAGATTGTTGGCCCAATGGCTTTCCACTCTAGTTTTGATGATGATCAACACTCATGTAGTTATGTTTACTAATATTCTTGTGTTTCTAAGTTTCAGATCATTAACAGGATATTAGTTGGTGATTAGCTTCAACAAGATGATTAGAAGCTATTCATGATGATTCCGGTGCCAAAGCTTAAAGATCATACCTTTGCACTTGGAGAATCACGGAGTTTGGACCGAGTCTACTTGAAGATGAAGATCGTCAAGAAGACTTAGGTATCCTAGTTTAGATAGACTTTTAGATCCATTTGTAAAGCTTAGTTTAGTTGATATGCTCAAGTGCACAAAACACACACGTTTTATGTTTGGTATTTGGTTTTTATGAATAGTTGATCAAAACAAGTTTACATGTTTATATGTATACATACATGGTTTAACTTGCTAAACAAACTTATTTTGATATCCCTATTCATGTTTTGGAAAAATCAAATTGATAAAAATACCGGTTTTTGTTTTTGATAAAATTTGCAAGACACAAAATGAATTGATATGTTGATATATTGTCTTGAAATTTTTATCACATGTTTATGTTTTAACATAAAATGATAAAACAAGTTTTATGGAATTTTCAGAAATAATAAAAGATTTTTATAAAATATTTTTCTCAAAATTTCTGACCTTGTTTTTGTGCTGACAGGCTGGTCGGTCGACCGTGCCGGTCGACCGCACCAAAGGGCCGGTCGACCGGGACGGTCGACCGATGTGCACAGATGTGCACGTCTGTTAGGCACATAGCCGGTCGACCGGGCCGGTCGACCGAGTTGAGAGCTCTGCTCTCGGGATTTTTCGGTCGACCGGACCGGTCGACCGCTATTGCCCAACGGTCACATTTTTGACCGTTGGCGGTCGACCGGGCCGGTCGACCGGTGGCTGTCAGAACTGCCACATCAGCCTAACGGCTAGTTTTGTATAGGGGCTATATAAACCCCATCTCTTTGGGGATTTTGGCTAAGTTTTTAAGAGGAAAAATTCCAGGTTCTGAAGTGTTTAAAAGAGTTTTAAAAAGTAGTTTTGAGCTTTAACTTCTAATCTTTATTGTTTTGGGTTTTTGGAAAATCAAAGAGAACTAGGTTTTGGGATTTTGATTTGATCTTTTATTTCTATCATATACAAGAAATTCCCAAGTAGTTTTCTTTGTTGCTTGTTTCCAAAAACACTTAGTTTCCACACTTGAGCCATATCTTCTATCCTAAACTATTAGGATCTTTGTTTTGTGGAAAAAAGAAAGAAGAGAGAGTTTTGAGGTTGTTGTTTGTAACCTCTAAGTTGTACACCCTTATTCTTGTTGTATCCCTCTTCGGTAGAGGTGATCGGGTGATTGGTTTGTGAGCCTCTTAGGTAGAGGTGTTTGTTGTAGTTGGCTACGGGCCGTATCCCTCTTCGGTAGAGGTGGATTGTGGTTGTATAGCCTCGGTGGCTTTGTAAGGTTGAGAGAGGAGTTTGGTACTCCTATAGTGGATTGGGAAATCCTACACGGTGGTGTAGGCGGGGATGTAGAGCAAGGTGCTCGAACCTCGAAACAAATCTTTGTGTTAGCGTTTGATCCATTGTCTCTCTAACCCTTACTCTCTTTACTTTGTGCAAGCATCATTCATTCATTGCATACATATCTTATACATTGCTTGTGTCGCCTTGCATCTTTTATACTGCAATTCGTTCTTATATGCTTGGCTTGATTGTGTGTGCACTTATTTCATATTGCTTGGATTGCTTGTGTGTGTGGGCCTAATTTGTACTCATCCAACAAGAGCTTCACATAGCACCTCAACCCATTTCAAGGGGAATCAAGAGGAGTTAGTCCAGAGCCTCGCAAGGGGAATTCGGCTACACTTGTTGTATTGTATCAAGTTTGTGCAACATTTGCATTAGCTTCCGCATTTAGCGCACTTAGTTTGCATTTAGTTTCTTAGATTAGCACTTACACCTATTCACCCCCCCTCTAGGTGTTTTTCAAATCTCATCGGCGATTTGCATTCCAATCAAGAGGGCATTATATTTCGCTACATTGTTGGAACAGGGCTCGGTTAATGAGAAAGCTCGAGGGATCACATAGTTCTGTAGAGGAGACTAGTACTACCCCCACTCCTGTTATGACATGCCCTTGCGGACCTGTACTAATTGCCCCATCGAAGAAGAGTTGCCACACCTGTCTTTCAGAAGCTGTCTGTGTCAGACAAACTTCAGCGACTTCGTCTGGGAGATCTTCGTAAAGTTTGGTTGCTCTCAGATCTGGATGCTCAGCCAGGAAATCTGCCACTGCTTATCCCTTCACGGCTTTTTGTCGTAGAAAGCGCATCTCATATTGGGATAGCAGTATGGCCCATTTTTCCAGTCGACCATTTAATGACGATGGCTTCGTCATGAGCAACCTCAATGGGTTAACTTTTGATATAACATTTATAGTCTGGCTCACCAAGTAGTGTCGCATTTTCTAGACAGCGAACACCAAGGCCAAACATTCTTTTTCGATCGGGTTGTACCGATGTTCGGCTCCGATCATAGTTCTGCTCAGATAGTAGATTGCCTGCTCATGTCCCTAATCATTATTCTGGGCTAGTAAAGCTCCTAAGGAATGATTCATTGCTCGGACATATAGGAGGAAAGCTTTTCCTGAAATCGGAGCTGTAAGGATAGGTGGTTGCGTGAGGTATCATTGATTTCCTCGAACGCTTGTTGGCAAGCATCATCCCGAATGAATGAGACACCCTTTTTCATCAATTTGGTAAAGGGTTGGCATCTTCCGGAGAGATTCGAGATAAATCTCCGGATGTATGCTAGTCGCCCTTGCAATCCTCTAAGCTCCCTGAGATTCCTTGGAGGTTGCATCTCCTAGACAGCGCGGACTTTTTCCGGGTCTAAGTGAATTCCTTTAGATGTCACCACAAACCCTAAGAATTTACCGCTGGCTACCCCCAGGAAAGATTTGGTGGGGTTCATCTTCAACTGATGTTCCCGCATGATTTCAAAGACTATCTTCAGGTCTGCTATGTGGTCGGCCTTGGCGCGGCTTTTCACTGCAATATCATCGACGTAACATTCCACTGTTTTACGCATGTGTTCATGAAAAATTGATTTCATAGCTCTCTGATATGTTGCCCCCGCGTTTTTTAGTCCGAAGGGCATGACAGTATAGCAATATACCCCCTGTGGTGTTCTGAAAGAAGTATGATTTTCATCATCAGAGTACATTTTAATTTGATTGTATCCTGAGAATCCATCCATGAAGGACATTCGTTCAAACCCGCACGTGTTGTCAATCATGACATCCGTGATTGGGAGAGGGAATTCATCTTTGAGACAAGCCTCATTTAGATCGCGAAAATCAATGCAAATTCGGATCTTTCCGTTTTTCTTAGTAACAGGGACGATATTGGCTACCCAATCAGAGTGTTATTCCTCCCTAATGAAGCCAGAATCTATAAGCTTCTTGACTTCTGATTGGATTGTTTCCATTATTTCTAAATGAAACCATCGCTGTTGCTGTTTGACTTGCTTTACGTCTGAATTAATGTTAAGGCGATGCATAGTCACTCGAGGATCATGCCCGGGCATGTCCTCATAATTCCAAGCGAAAACATCTATATACTCCCGCACAAGAGATATTAAATCTTTTTCTCAGAGGATGATAGGCTTTCGCTTATAAAGATGGGCTTAGTATTAGCCTCATCTCCCAGATTAATCTGGATGACCTTATCTTTCGTGGGTGGTTCGCGTTGTTCAAAGCGAATATCCCAGAGAGTGTTTAAGTGTTTTATCCAAGGATCTGTGTCAGACTGGATCGTTTCTTCATCTCCGTCTTTCAGGTGGCTTGTTTACACCATGTTTACTGAAAGTTCTCTGAAGAGGTTGCCCACACTAACGCCCGACTCCCACGATGACGTGCCAGATGAGTGATTATGGTATAATGACTCTTCGGATTCAGCGGCTGACGGAATAGGAGTTGACACATAGCCCAAAACCCTGCGAGTTCGATAGTAATAGTCAGGAGTCTTCTCTTTTGGAACGAAAGATCGAAGTAGTGCTCTTCTTCCTTTACCGAAGTTCAAGCCAAGGCCATTTGTTAGATCATACCCCATCCTCTCCATCATTTTGAGTACACTTCGCTCATAATGAGACAACTGAGGAGATTCGTTCTCGCTTTCTGAGTCTTTATGAGACATTAACTCGGACTTAATTCTTCCAAAAAGAATTGGTTTTTGGCCTCTGCGTCTTGCTGGGACCATGAAGACTGATTCTTGCGCATCACCGACATCCTGGTACGTTTCGAAGGATGACTTCATTGGTACATGCAATGATGTCAGAGCATCCATTGCCGACCAGGGGTCATTATCCACCTTGGTACTAATGTCTGATGGCACTGAATCAGAAGCAAACAAAGAAAAGTAAGCCAAATTCAACTCTTCATTAATATACTACTCGCCTGCATCATCGGTGGTGTTATTAACATCGAGCTTATTAATGCTCGTTACAAGTGGGTTTAATTCTCACATGCACTTTTCTTCCACCTCTGGCTCAGTGTCAACTTCGTTACCAGAGTCTGGTTCCTCTGGTTGTGAATTCTCGTTTGTCTCCAGAGAGTCTTGGTACAGGAGGGAGTCTATGAAATAGTTCTTTACCCCCTTGAACGGATGCCTTTCGGCAATCAATGTTCGGACTTTCCCACTTCCGTCAATGTATTTCATAACTTGATGGAGAGTAGAAGGGACGTTGGAATTATGATGAATCCATGGTCGTCCTAGCAGCAAATTGTACAAAGTATCAGCGTCGATCACATAGCACGTCACTTCAGACTTTAGGTCTCCAATCTGACATTTGAGCTTGATTTTCCCCATTGGGCACGTACCATTGGCGTTGAAACCATAGATAGTAAGTTGGGTGGCGCTCAATTGGTGGGTGGGGATTCCTAAGTGTTGCATGACCCGGCGAGGCATGATGCTCAACGCGGATCCTGGATCTATCTGAATGCGGCTTACTTCAGACGACCTAATATACCCTATGAACTACAGGGGCCGATCATGTTTTCCCTTAACCTACATGTCATCTGTCGTGATGGTGATGCAGGAAGCATTTTGGGAGGCATGGAGGCAATCCTCTTCATCTTTCTCCTGTGATCTAGCCAAAATCTGGGCCATAAAGACCTCAGCATCAGCTAGGGCTTCCCTCAGAGCTTCTCTTGTTGACATTGATAGCCTCAGGAGCTCATAAAGGGTGATTTTGGCCAGGATATTGGCCAATTGAGCCAGGATGTCAAAGCGGTAAGGTGTTGTGGATCCTTCCGCATTGTCCTTTGGGAGAGCTTTGGAAAATCGAAGCTCTTTCTCCTTCTCCACTGGTTGCTTCGCGGAGGGCTTGGCTGACTCTGTAGTGGGTTTAGGAGGGCTTGTCACTATCTCATCATACTTCTTTAAATATGACTGACTCGAACGAGTTTCTGCCACGAGCGGTTTATTAAGTTCTGTGGCAAGGACGATTGTTTCCTCTTCTGAATCAGTTAGTGAGGGAACATCGGTTTCTGCTTCTCGAGAAGAAGCGCACACCACATTGCACGACGAAACTTTTGCTTTGCCTTTGGACTTTCTTTTAGTAAGAGTAGTCCACTATTAGCCTTCCACAAGGTCGGGATGAACCTACATAATTTCTCCCTGAGTATGGGGACAGGTACAAGACCCTTCTCTTATTGATGATGTGGGTCCGTATTGATCATTCTTAGTTCCCCTTTCGGGATAGGAACTACTCCGGACGGTGCTGGAGGCTGTTGTCCAAACTGAAGAAATGATGTCATATTAGCCGTCACTTTCTTCTGCTCTGGATAGAGCTTTAACACTTCTGCATCGATCAAAGCTTGATGGATGTCTTTGAGGACGTAACAGCTCTTGGTGGAGTGTCCTAGCATCCTATGATACAGGCAGTAATTAGGATTGTCAGACTTGTCGACTTCTTCAGGATGTCTGGCTTTAGGAAGCTTCAATCTGTTACTCTTGTTGAGTAATTTGAATAATGAATCGACATGTTCATCTTTGAAGGAATACTGCTTGTTGGCGCGTGGCTGACTTGAAGAACCACCTCCCCTAACCGGCTGAGGTTTGACGGGGGATTTTGTCTCCGTTGCCAAATTATCTTTTCTTTCTTATTGAAAAGATGTTTCTGGCATGTGCCTTGTCGACTTTTTGGGTTTGGGTTTGTTTTCTTCTGCCTTAAACCTGGCGATAATTTCTTCAGCCTGTTCACCTTACTGGACCAATTGATTTCAGGTGTGGCTTTCAGCAACTCCTATTTAGGCTAGGAGTGAAGTTTGTAGATTGTGGTAGCATGTTTCTACCAGGGTGGTCTGAGTCATACCGCTAGGACATCAGAGTACCATGTTCTGAAATCTTTTCACAAATGTTTTGACTGACTCTCCCTTTCGCTGTTTCGTGGCCAGGAGAGTAGGCATTGTGATCTCCGAGTCATCTTCAAAGAAGCGTGTCAGGAAGACCTTCTCCAAATCACCCCAATTTTTAATGGAGCCTTCTGGGAGTTTCATGAACCATTCAAAGGCAAGCCCTTTTAGAGTGCCGATGAACAAACGTGGCAAGATAACATCATTATCTACCACATTTCCTGTCTGAGACTTGAAGTAGTAGATATGTTGGTTCGGTGACCCTTTGCCGTCAAAAGCCTGTAGGGTCGGAGCTTTGAACTTAGGTGGGTATGGAACAAGGTCCCACTTGGCCGGATATGGCCGGATCACTCCTGCTTCTTGGAGGCCTTTCTGGTTGGTAAGAGCTTCCAGACGCTGCTTCAATTGACTCATTCTTTTAGAATGAATACTCCCATGGTCCGGGTTGCCTTCCTCCTTAGACGAGGATTTAGACGACTCAGAATCAGATTGCTCCTTCTCCTCGATATGTACAAAAGATGAGCTTTCTCCTTCTTTTCGTTTGCCTTTAGACTTTTTAGAAGAAGTTTTGTCGGTTGACTTCCTCTTGTCTTCAAGCAATTGTGCCAGCATCTGCTTGAGGGAATCGATAGATTCTTGTTGAGCGTGAATCATATTGAATTGTTCTCTCTGGACCTGGGCTTGCTGTTCAAAGCGCCTGGCCATCTCCTCGGGAGTATTTGTCATGTACGCAAAGGCTTCCTTCTCTATGGAAGAGTTCGAGGCCTGCGATTCTGCAATGGTGGAATGTGATTCATTTACTTCAATGCCCTGAGCTAGGGCACTGTAGTTGATCGGGGCGACCGCAACAGTCCAAGTGCGAGTATGTACACTCCTTCTGGTTTCGTGTCAGACTCATCGGAGCTAACTGCCCGTTGTTTTCCCCTACTTCTACTTATCATGTTTGCAATAACTTCATGGTACTCCATGTCAGAGAAGGTTCTCCTTCTGTGGGAGCGATACCTCTTAGCTGATCGGGAGGTTGAGGTCAATCTTCTGAACACCGACTGTTTGCTTGTATGTTGGCTGCAGCAGCATTCTGAGAGCATTGTCGTGATGAGCCGTTCACAGCAACAAGATGGAGTGATCTGATTAGCACTCCTTTTCTTTGTCAAATAATCTCTTAGATCCATGGGAGGGGGATCAAAGAGATTGATCTCGGGTTATCGAGGGCTTTTCAGCTTTTGAGAGTCACCCTTACGTCGAGAATCTGAGATGCAGGGTTCAGAAATGCGGAGCTCGCATTGTGCAGAACAGGCACAGCTCTCGCATTTTCACTTCGAAACATGGGTCTCGTGCCTCTGCTGAGCAGAGACGCGGACCTCACATTGCTGATTGTCGCTTTTGGTCAGCGACAGTTGAGATATGCGGGATTTTTCACTTCCGCGTCTGGTTGCAAAGACGCGGGTCTCATGTCTCTGAGAAGAAGCGTAGCCCTCGCGCTGCTGAACTTTGCGTTTGGAAAGTGAAGTTTCAAAAATGTAGGCCTGGTGGGCTTCACGTTTTGGTCTCCAAACGCGGACTTCACGCTTCTGACGTGGTTCAGGAGAAACGCGGGCTTGAGGCTCGCGTTCTGTAACTAATTTTGCATAATTTTTATCACAGTCTCATATTTATTTCATGTAAAATTTTGCTAATAAAACCTTGCTTGCTTGATTCTAGGTCCATGGTGTGCAAATGAAGAAGAAGACCTAAATCACCATTTAATTGGTGATTAAGAGCCTACCAAGTAGCCATTGACTTTAGAGTGAAGATTTTGTCAGCCCAAGATATCAAATCAAAAATCCAGGAGCTCAGGTGGACAGAAGACAGACTGAGCGACGCACTGTCCAAAACTGGACGCGCGCCGCCCTACCTGGGCCGCGGAAACGCGGCCCTGGCCGCGTTTCCGCGGCCCTTTGGGCGCGCGCGCCTGCGTTTTGGGCCACATGCTTCCCACGTGGCCCCCTTTCCCCTGATGCCTATAAAGACCCCACTGGGGTCTTCAGTTTGAGCAGATCCAGAGTTAGAGCAAGTTTTTGTAATCTTGTTTTTAGGTTTGTAGTAGTTGTTGTTCTTCTTCTTCTACTTTTATGTTTTAGCCATTAAAGTGAAAGAGAGAGAGAGAGTGTGTAAAGTGTTGTATTTGAAGGGTGACAAGATAATACAAGTACTACTTCTCTTCCTTCTTTCCAATTTACTTGTCTTTGCCATTTACTTTTACTTCTTTGTTGTAGTGTAACTTCTTTCTTCTTCACCTCTTTTCTTTTACTTTGTTTTAGTGTAACTTCCTCTCTTTAACTTTTCTTTTCTTTTGTTTTCTTGTAGTGTAACTCCCTCTCTCCACTTCTTTTCCTTTATTGTTTCTTTTACTTTTATTGCTAACTAACTTTTCATTAGCATTGCTAACTAACTACTAACCTACTAATTTCTAACACTTGATTGATAACCCAAATGAGTCAATAGTGTCAAACAAGCCTTGTGCAAACAAGAGCTATGGCATCTTAAGACGAGGGTTCTAACTCTAATTTACCTACAAGTATTTACTTTCTTATACTTCATGCTTAATGAGTTTTGATGATCTATGAGTTGTGTACTTTACTTGTTATTGTAAGTTAGAGACTTCTCCTTTTAACTTTGCCGATACCAATAGTGCACTCGAGTCTTCCCTTATTCTCGCCTTCTATCGGATCTTGATAAGGGAATGTTCGAGTTTTTGCCGTGTAAAGCTAAGTTTTAGGATGAACTTTCACTCGATTTCCACGTGAATAGTTCCAATGCAAAAGGTTTGTGTTCGCCTATGATCCATCGTGAGGCTATCTTCCAAAAGTTAGAAATTAGTGGGAGCACTTAGTAGAAAGTTAGCCATGTATTTTTACAACTAAGAAAAAAAATTCCTTTTACAAACCACCAAAACATTTTCCAACTATTCTTAAAAGCAACTTATTTTCACTTTTCAATTCTTTATTTGGAAACAAGAACTTTCTTTCTTCTTGAACTTTGAAGCCGCATCAAGCTTTCATCGCTCTCCCTCCTTGTGGATACGACCCGTATAGCCACTTCGCTACTACGGAAGAATCGCAAAAGCAGTAACATCAACCCACACTTCCTTCTCTTATTTTAGTACTTGCTTTTTGCCGATCAAATTTTGGTGCCGTTGCCAGGGAGGGAACGGCTTTACTGTTCACTACTAAAGATTGTTCTTTTTGTGTGTAGGAGAAGTACCAAGGAGCTCACTATCGCGGGAAGCAAAAGAGGTGGCCAAGGACATTGCGCGAGGACTCATTTGCCCTCGGAAAAATTCGTGTAAAAGCGAGTTTTTCCAATTGAAGTACTAACAAACTCGTTTGCAAGGTTGCCGAAAGTCGCTTAAAAAAAATTTGCTTTCTAAATTTTTAGTTTCCTTGGATGCTTCACCTTTATGCATGTGTAATAAATTCAACAGGAATCCACTTGTTGCTTAATTGAAATTTGGACTAGACCTTTGCATCTAGGGCACGTGTCTATTTAAATTCATTTCAATTTCTGTTGAAGAGTGCTGGAGAAAAGGTACGTGTGCATTCATATAGAATAGGACCAACATTTTGAAGTGATTTACCGCTTTGAGTGTTACCATGTTGTGAATAAACTATACACTTGCACAATTGACTTTAAGGGCAAAACCCAAATAAACCAGATAAGGTGGGGATTTCATCACCCTTCCTTAGCCTAAAAATCATCCAAGTTCACTTACACTTTCCCAAGCCATAACTAAAAATAAATAGACGTTGGCCCTAGGGACATCCCGGACTCACTAAGAGATTAACCGAGGTTGGAAATTGTAAGAACTATACTCTTGCAAAATCGGTGTCTAAGGAAAGTGGATTGAGAGGTAAAGCCTCGAAAGCTCCGTGGTTTGACGTAATTAGGCTCGTGGCTCTGCCCGGATACCTCCCCCGAGCTTTGCCCTTTCCTGGCCGATTAGCTTGTAGTCGAGTTCCTACAACAACCTTCCCCGTAGAATCGACCAGTTAAGAGTCGTCTAGGTCCAGGTACCTTAGACTAAGGCTTGTGGTTGTTTTTCTTTCTTTTGTTTGTTTTTAGTTCTTTTTCGATTGTTTGTTGTCTTCACGTTGGTTGTGGTATGCTGCATGCAAGAGTGGGTGAGAGATCCGTCAACTTCCAGATTAATAAGAAACACTTCTCTACCCTTGCATCCAGAACCGGTGATGGCGTCACTTCAGGATAGATTTTACCCGATCAGAACTTCACTTCCATCTTGCATAAAACTTCCTGAAGCAAACGACAATAATTTTGAGTTAAAGCCCCAATTCATTAACACTCTTCCCAAATTTCATGGTTTAGAATCAGAGGACGCATACTTCTTTGTTAGGGAATTTGAAGAAGTATGTCTTATGATACGTATACCCCAGCTAGGAGACGATGCCGTTAGGTTACGTTTCATCCCTTTTTCCCTAAAAGACCTAGCTAAGAAATGGTTGTACAGCTTGACAGCAGATTCAGTCACGACCTGGGATGATTTCGTCAAGGCCTTCTTGAAGAAATTCTACCCAATTCATAAAACTTCCCTCATTAGGAAGAACATCATGCAGTTTAAGCAAGACCCGAGCGAACCATTTTGGAGATACTTTGAGCGATTTAAAGATCTCCTAGCTCAGTGCCTTCATCATGGCGTGGAGAAATGGCGTCAGTGCCAGATTCTCTACGATGGTCTAGATTATCAGACTAAGACCCTGTTAGAAATGATGTGTCAGGGAGGGTTCTTGCAGAAGGATGAGAATCAGGGTTGGGATTTATTTGAGGATTTAGCCGAGAAAACCCTGCAATGGGAGCCAGCCTCGGAGAAACCTAGGAATTCACAATCTATAACTTCAAGAGGAGGGCTCCTATCTCTAGAATCATCCATAGCTGCTGAGGCTAAGATTGCTACCCTAATGAGAAGGATAGAGGCTCTGGAAACAAAAGAGCCTGCCAGTGTCAATCAGATCAACCCACCACAAATTCACAATCCGGGTTGTTCATATTGTCAGGCATCAAACCATGTCTTTGAAGAGTGCCCTGTTTTTCATGCCCAGCAAGTGCCACCGGAACACCTGAACGCGGCTTACTCACGGCCGCCTCACAACCCCTACTCACAGACCTACAATCCCGGCTGGAGAAATCACCCCAATTTCTCCTGGGCCCAAAACAATCCTCCCAGGCCTAATTTTTCCAACAACTTTCACCATCCTACTCCTCCACCAACTTTTCCCAGTCAAGCCCCAGCTTCCTCCTCCCAAGGCTCACCAATGGAAAAGAAAATCAGTAAATTGGAGGAGAGCATAGTGGCTTTCATAAAGTCCCAAACCGCTTTTATGCAAAACCAGGGACAAACTCTGAACAGTCATTCACAGGCCATATCGAGGTTGGAAATGCAGATGAGCCAGTTAGCTAGCTCCCTAAGTGAAAGACCAAAGGGTACTTTGTCTACTCAGCCGCTAGTTAACCCAAAAACCTCCAATCAAGCATATGAGATTCAGGATCCATCGATTAACCAGTGCAATACTGTTCATACACTGCGATCTGGAAAGAAGGTAGACAACCAGGTTTACCAACAGAAAAGTTCAGTCCATCCTGATCCCACTCCTGCCTCCACCTCTGCTAGTTCCTCCCAATCCACTCCACAAACATCCGACGAGGACAAAACTGCTGAACAAGTTCATAAGCCTGTAGCACCCTTTCCCAATAGGCTTAGGAACAACAATAAAATATGCACATGGAGAAAATGCTAGAGATGTTCAACCAGGTCAAATTGAATGTGCCACTTCTTGACGCTATCCAACAAGTCCCGGCTTATGCCAAATTTCTTAAGGATATGTGTACAAAGAAGAGAAAGATCAATGTGCCCAAGAAAGTGTTCTTGGCCACTAATATAAGCGAAATTCTGTCTGGTCCCATTCCGATGAAATACAAGGATCCTGGATGTCCCACCATTTCCTGCACCATAGGACAGACCGAAATCAGTAGAGCGCTTCTTGACCTGAGAGCAAGTATCAACTTGCTACCTCTCTCAGTATACCAGCAACTTGGGTTGGGCGAGCTAAGCCCAACTCGAGTCACCATTTAACTAGCTGACCGATTTGTGAAGATCCCGAAGGGGGAAATCACAGACGTCCTCATCCAGGTCGGGGATTTCATTTACCCCGTTGACTTCATTGTGCTTGAGACCCAACTTGTGTCCAATCTTAGGTCTCAAACTCCCGTCATCTTAGGGTGCCTATTCCTTGCTACAGCCAATGCCATAATCAACTGTAGGAACGGGTCCATGCGATTGACTTTTGGAGACATGACGAAGGAAGTCAATGTCTTCAATCTTGGAAGACAACCTAGGGATGTCAATGATCAGACGTTTGAGGTCAATTCTATTGAAAACCTGACCAGTGAGCATGAGGAAAGTATGGAGACAGAAACTGAGGCAGAGTTTGATCTGGAGGCTGAGGATTTTAATCTAGACCAGATCGTAGATTCAGCAGTTGATTGGGCGTCAAACCCAAGTGTACCCCATCCTAGGATTGAAAGCCCAGATATTGCCTCCAATAAAGCAACACCTTCCCTAGAGCTTAAAGCCTTGCCTGAACACCTCAAGTACGCCTACCTGGGCGGAAAGGACACCTTGCCAGTCATCATAGCATCACACCTGACTGAGCAACAAGAGGACAACTTAATGTCTATTCTGAAAAGACATAGGGAAGCCATTGGATGGACGATGAAGGACATCAAGGGAATAAGTCCAGCCATAGTACAACACAGAATCCATTTAATCGATGAAGCAACCCTAGGAGGGACCCACAACACAGGCTTAACCCTCTCATGC
Source organism: Agave tequilana (assembly GCA_038442645.1). NCBI lineage: Eukaryota > Viridiplantae > Streptophyta > Magnoliopsida > Asparagales > Asparagaceae > Agave > Agave tequilana. The sequence goes on from JAVJIF010014200.1 coordinate 26,596, forward strand.
AAGAGGCAGTTAAGGCTGAAATTCTATAACTATTAGATAATGGGATAATTTATCCCATTTCTGATAGTCAATGGGTTAGCCCTGTTCATGCGGTCCCAAAGAAGGCTGGCTTTATGGTGGTAGAAAATGAGGAAAAAGAGTTGGTACAAATAAGACTGCCTACCAAGGTTCGTGTTTGTATCGACTACAGGAAGTTGAATGCAGCTACCCGTAAAGATCACTTCCCGCTACCCTTCATCGACCAAATGCTTGAGCGTTTGGCTGGACATGAGTACTACTGCTTCCTAGATGGTTACTCGGGATACAATCAAATCCCCATTGCTGCAGAAGACCAGGAAAAGACGACGTTCACCTGCCCGTTCGGAACCTTTGCTTATCGGCGCATGCCTTTTGGATTGTGCAATGCTCCCGCAATGTTTCAATGGTGCATGCTTAGTTTGTTCTTTGACATGGTGGAACGTTTTCTTGAGATTTTCATGGATGACTTCTCCATCTATGGAGATTCATTTGATCAGTGTTTTCATCACCTAGAGTTAGTGCTACAAAGATGCATTGAGAAGGACCTAACTCTAAACTGGGAAAAATGTCACTTCATGATGAGACAGGGGATTGTCTTGGGCCATGAGATTTCGAGGAGAGGCATAGAAGTGGATAAGGCTAAAGTAGAAGTGATTGCTAAACTTTCACCACCCAAAAGCATCAAGGGTATTGATCCTTTCTAGGGCATGCTGGGTTCTACCGACGATTCATTAAGGATTTTAGCAAAATCGCTAGGCCCTTAACCAGCCTGCTCGCTAAGGACGTGCCCTTTGATTTCAACGATGAGTGTTTTAAATCATGGGGAAAGCTTAAGCAAGAACTTATCTCTGCGCCTATCATTTCTGCTCCTAATTGGACCCAGCCATTTGAAATCATGTGTGATGCATCTGATTTTGCTATTGGCGCTGTTCTAGGACAGCGCATAGACAATAGGCAGCACGTGATTTATTACTCGAGTAGGACTTTGAATGACGCCCAACAGAACTATACAACGACTGAGAAGGAATTCTTGGCCGTTGTCTTTGCGTTAGAAAAATTTCGGCCCTACTTGTTAGGTTCGAAGACGGTGATTTTTACGGATCACTCGGCTCTGAAATACCTCATGACCAAGAAGGAAGCAAAAGCCCGACTAATTCGGTGGATCCTTTTGCTTCAAGAATTTGACTTAGAAATCCGGGATAAACGAGGTATAGAAAATGTGGTCGCTGATCATCTCTCACGAATTCCAAATGCACCAAACATCCAAGCTTCGATCAATGAGGATTTCCCAGACGAGCACATCCTAGCCATTCTTAAGGAACCTTGGTATGAGGACATTGTTAATTACCTAGCCACGGGACAATTACCCGCTGACTGGACAAAGCAAGACCAAGACCGCTTCTTTGCCCAAGTACGGTACTTCTTCTGGGAAGAACCGTATCTTTTTAAGTATTGTCCCGACCAAATTATTAGGCGATGCATACCAGAGGAGGAACAGAGGAGTGTGCTCAGCTTTTGCCATGACCTTGCATGCGGAGGACACTTCGGTTCCCGCAAGACGGCAGAGAAGGTTCTACAAAGTGGGTTCTACTGGCCCACTTTGTTCAAAGACTCATATCATTTTTGCAAGTCATGCGCAAATTGTCAGAAAATTGGGAAGATTTCAAGAAGAGACATGATGCCCCTGAACCCGATCCTTGAAGTTCAAATTTTTGATGTTTGGGGTATTGATTTCATGGGGCCATTTTCCAGTTCCTTCGGCAACCAATTCATTTTGTTTGCTATAGATTATGTCTCTAAGTGGGTAGAAGCTGTACCAACTAAGACGAATGACAACAAAGTAGTTGTCAAATTTCTCAAAGAGAACATCTTCTCCCGATTTGGCACCCCAGAGCGATAACTAGTGATAATGGATCACATTTCTGCAACAGAGTTTTTGAAACTCTGATGTGAAAATATTCCATCAATCACAAGTTATCAACTCCGTATCATCCCCAGACAAGTGGGCAGGTCGAAGTCACCAACCGACAGATCAAGCTCATTCTAGAAAAGACTGTCGGACAAAACCGAAAGGATTGGTCGGTTAAGCTCAATGATGCATTGTGGACTTACCGCACTGCTTTTAAGACAGTTCTGGGGATGTCTCCTTATAGAATCGTGTTTGAAAAAGCCTGTCATCTGCCAGTAGAGTTAGAACACCGGGCCCTCTGGGCAATTAAGTAACTCAACTTTGATCTAACCAAGGCCGGTGAACTTAGAAAACTGCAGATTTCAGAATTAGAGGAGATACGAAATGAAGCCTATGAGAATGCCCGAATCACCACGAGCAGGACTAAACTTTTTCATGACCAAATCATAACCCGGAAAATTTTGCACCGGGAGATAGGGTTCTGTTGTATAAGTCTAGGCTTCATATTTTCACGGGGAAGCTGAAAACTCGTTGGTCGGGACCGTTCATTGTGCGCACTGTTTTCCCACACAGTGCTCTTATTGCAGACCCTAAGAACAACACGGAATTCAAAGTGAATGGGTAAAGACTGAAACCCTTTTTGACCACTGAGCCTATGACTCAAGATGATAGTGTGCTGACTCTTTTTGCCCCGTCATACACCTAACCACAACAAACAAATAAAAAAATTTTAAAAATTTTTTTTTTTTTTATATGCTTACCCCGTGTACATTCTTTTTGACATTTCTTTAGCCTATTCGCACTTGGTCGGCCCGAGTCCACGAAGACGATGACATCATTTTCTTCCCCCTATTTATTGCATTTGCATTTCCATATGCATTCATTGAGGACAATGCCTTAGATAGGTGTGGGGGGGTGCTAACACATTTTCTTTTTCCTTTTATTCTTTTTCCTTTTATTCTTTTTCCTTCTTTCCAAAAAAAAAAAATAGAAAAAAAAATCTGGATTTAAAAGAAATTTCATATTCTTTATAAAAACACCAAATGATTGTAGGAATTATGGGAACCTTATTAATGAATCTTTATTTTTGCCTAATTAAACAAGAAAGATGGGTTTGACTAAAAAGTTAGGAGGGATAAAGAAAATGACGCATACCTTTTATTTTAGCCTTAGTAGAATATGCATAACCTACACACACATGCTTGGGATTTAGAGACACAACTCTGAAAAAAAAGGCTGGATAATTGTGCCTCAAGAAGCATGATTACTCACGCTAAAAAAAAATCTATATACAATAATAAATCTTGATTTCGTGGCCTACTCCACTTGCATTTTTGACCTGCAGGGTGTTTTTCCACCTGGTGCCCTAAGACCATCTGGTTTGGGAGTCATCGGTTTGATATGTGTTACATAAGTGAAGTAGAAAGCCTAATGGAACGAAGAATAATAAGTAAATATTAATAAAATTAAATGATATTCAAAGTTGAGTTGAAAAATCCCAAGCACATCACACTTACACATTATGCATATCTATCTAAAGCAAAATAAAAGAATGAATTAGAAGTACAAGATCCTTTCTAAATTTATAAGAAAAACCATAGTTTCTTCATTTATGAAAGCTAAAATATAACAGGACTTATGAGGGTTAAACCTAATTCTTATATCATTCGGTCATTTTTACTTAGATGATTAAAAGTTCTTTTTAATAAAATAAAAAAATAAAAAAAATTCTTTCTAACAACTAACTTCTTTTCTTTACTTACTGGATTTTGTGGGTGCAATCTGCTGAAAACCCTCAGGAGACAACACTCCTCCTCTAGGGGAAACCTAGAGGTTTAACGGCTTGTTGCACATGCTCAGTGCAATCGCGTCACCTGCGAAAGTGATGTAATAATGTTCTCATTTTTGTTTTGCTCGGGACGAGCAAAAAGATAAGTGTGGGGGTGTGATTAGTCTCTAATTTTGCATAATTTTCATCACATTCTCATATTTATTTTATGTAAAATTTTGCTAATAAAACCTTGCTTGCTTGATCCTAGGTCCATGGTGTGCAAATGAAGAAGAAGACCTAAATCACCATTTAATTGGTGATTAAGAGCCTACCAAGTATCCATTGACTTTAGAGTGAAGATTTTGTCAGCCCAGGAAATCAAATCAAAAATCCAGGAGCTCAGGTGGACAGAAGACAGACTGGACGACGCACTGCCCAAAACTGGGCGCGACGCGGCCCTTTGGGCGCGCGCGCCTGCGTTTTGGGCCACGTGCTTCCCACGTGGCCCCCTTTCCCCTGGTGCCTATAAAGACCCCCCTGGGGTCTTCAGTTTGAGCAGATCCAGAGTTAGAGCAAGTTTTTGTAATCTTGTTTTTAGGTTTGTAGTTGTTGTTGTTGTTGTTGTTCTTCTTCTTCTACTTTTAAGTTTTAGCCATTAGAGTGAAAGAGAGAGAGTGTGTAAAGTGTTGTATTTGAAGGGTGACAAGATAATACAAGTACTACTTCTCTTCCTTCTTTCCAATTTACTTGTCTTTGCTATTTACTTTTACTTCTTTGTTGTAGTGTAACTTCTTTCTTCTTCACCTCTTTTCTTTTACTTTGTTTTAGTGTAACTTCCTCTCTTTAACTTTTCTTTTCTTTTGTTTTCTTGTAGTGTAACTCCCTCTCTCCACTTCTTTTCCTTTGTTGTTTCTTTTACTTTTATGGCTAACTAACTTTTCATTAGCATGGCTAACTAACTACTAACCCACTAATTTCTAACACTTGATTGATAACCCAAATGAGTCAATAGTGTCAAACAAGCCTTGTGCAAACAAGAGCTATGGCATCTTAAGACGAGGGTTCTAACTCTAATTTACCTACAAGTATTTACTTTCTTATACTTCATGCTTAATGAGTTTTGATTATCTATGAGTTGTGTACTTTACTTGTTATTGTAAGTTAGAGACTTCTCCTTTTAACTTTGCCGATACCAATAGTGCACTCGAGTCTTCCCTTATTCTCGCCTTCTATCGGATCTTGATAAGGGAATGTCTGAGTTTTTGTCGTGTAAAGCTAAGTTTTAGGATGAACTTTCACTCGATTTCCACGTGAATAGTTCCAATGCAAAAGGTTTGTGTTCGCCTATGATCCATCGTGAGGCTATCTTCCAAAAGTTAGAAATTAGTGGGAGCACTTAGTAGAAAGTTAGCCATGCATTTTTACAACTAAGAAAAAAATCCCTTTTACAAACCATCAAAACATTTTCCAACTATTCTTAAAAGCAACTTGTTTTCACTTTTCAATTCTTTATTTGGAAACAAGAACTTTCTTTCTTCTTGAACTTTGAAGCCGCATCAAGCTTCCATCGCTCTCCCTCCTTGTGGATACGACCCATATAGCCACTTCGCTACTACGGAAGAATCGTAAAAGCAGTAACATCAACCACACTTCCTTCTCTTATTTTAGTACTTGCTTTTTGCCGATCGGCTCTTGGGTTCTTGGAGCCAGAAGAGAGGAACTTTTCGTACTTTGCCTGGTCGAACTCGATAATGAGTGATACGACCATTTTTCCTATGTAGGTGACATCACCTTGCGCCACGACTTGCTCATCAGTAGAGAAAGTGTTCCCCAGCGGAGTCACCATCTCTTGTTTGGTGGGGAAAATTAAGGATCGAGGAGTAAATTCTTTGTTTGATTGTAAAAAAAATTACAGCGGATCAATAATCCTTTCACAAGAGAGGAGAAATATTCAAGCTCAAATCTCCCCTTGATGTGGCGATAGAAAGTGAATCTTATTTTTCGTTGACCGGGTGAACGTCAGGACCTCTTGGAAATCCTCTCTTTGGATAGTGGACGAAGTAACACAGCTCCTGTCTACCAAGAATCTCAAAGAGACTGTAGGCAAAAACAAACTTGAACTCAGCAAGTTGTTAGAAGAGTTGAACTCTCTCTTTCTTTTCAGCTGGAGATCTTGGTGCTTCTACGGCTTACAACCGAAGTTATTTTTTTACCCAAAATTTTTTCGACCCCTCTTCCATAGCAAACTAGGATATTTATAGAGATTTCAGGGGGTAAACGTGTCCCCTAAAAACACACCATAATGGGGGTTAACTCCCTTATTACGTGGGCAGTAATTGACCCAGTAATGAGGGCAGTTATAACCGAAACGCAGGCTTTGGGCCTCGCGTTTTGCCATTGAGGTGATGCTTGAGAAACGCGAGCTTCTAATTCTACGTCAAGCTTCATGTGAGACGCAGGCTTTGGACTCTGCGTCTTGGTACTGCAATAACGCTGAGACGCGAGTTTCAACCCTCGCGTCTTGGTCGTTGCAGTGATGTTGAGACACGGATTTCAAACCTCGCGTCTTGGTGCTGCGCTGATGGCGATGATTAGCCTTACGTCTGAAGTTTGGATTCTGCTTTTGACGACTTGTCTTCAGTGATTTTTAGACAGCCTACACCCATCCATCCACTCTTGATGGTAGGGGTTTTCAAAATAAGTTTTGAAAATAATTTTAACATATTTGAAAAACTCTACCAAAATGAAGAATAACGTAGCTAGTTTTATGATAATCTTGTAAACTAGTACGAAGTCCTTCAAGCAAGGAATAAAACATGAATGAATCCATGAAAATCATCAAAACTAAATATGCTTCAAAGTATATGTATGTTTAGTTAAAACTAAAAGTATACATATATATTCCAAACACAAATGAGTCCATAATAGAATTTGCATAAAAAGTGACTCAAGGGTATACATGTATATCTTAAAGTTTTGACAAAATTGACATATACATAAAACTAAACACATATCTATGAAAAACATGCACAAAAATAGGGAATACAAGTCAAAATGTAAGAATCATCAAAACTAGGCTATACTAGTGCATCTAATTGGTACAAATGAGCAATTACGCACAAATATACAAAAATCAAATGTGGCTCATTAGTTGTACAAGTATAAACACAAGTTTTAATGAAAACTACATCTAAACATGTAATCAAAATATGAAGTGCAAAAGAATCATAAACATAAAGTAATATGATCATTATGTAAATGCACATGTTTTAGATTAGGATATACACAATAGTTAAATTAAAGTGAGAACACAAAAATATGGATCCATATAAACATGGGTGTATCTCAAATACTACGTATGTATATCACAAGTCTAGCCATCATGGCATTTAACATACTAATCATGAAAAATTAAAACTTGCTAAAAATCAATCAATGAAAGTATGTAAACTAAATGAGAGTTAGAGATAGTTACCAAAACCATTAGGGCTAATCTCTAAGTCTCCAAATCATGGTGGTCCTCCCACCAAATTTCCTTGAAGGTGATGCATCCAAAGTAGTATCCATCAAGCTTGAGCATCGACCATCAACGCACCAAAACTCTCACGTCAAGCGAGAGCCCACACCTACATCAAATAAAAAAGGGGTGAATTTTGGTACCCATACTCTATTGGGTCCATGGGGGCTAGCACCTTTCCTAACCCAAATAAATTTATTTGCAAAATTTATATTATGTACTCTATTATAACAAAACTTTGCAAGGTGATCCTTACGTCCACAATGTGTACAAGTGTACACATGAGCATACACGGTGTTATGTGTATAAATGTGAGAAGCATGTATATACCGTGGTTTGTGTGCATGCATAGGAGGAGCATGTTTCTTGTGAAACATGGATTCCAACCGTGTGTGGTTCATGGCACATTGGCTCAAAGTGGAGCCCAAACAATCAACACTTTTCTTCAACACACATATATCATTTTTAATACTTGAAGATAAAGTGGAGCATGCAACATGAGATGATGAAGCTATAGTAGCATAGCAAACATGTGAATCAATATCATTTTTTAAAGAAATATTTTTCTTAAAAACTAAATCTAGTTCCTTTGAAATTAAGGCAATTTTATTTTTCAAAGTTTCATTTTCTTTCAAAACAAAATCAATTTTGAAGACAAAATTTTATTTTTCTTTACAACATCATCACAATCATTTTTATTCTTTAAAAATTCATTTCCTTTAAGGCAAGTTAAGTTGGGATTTCAATGAATCCCTTTCATTTGAAATCTCATCCCTCTCCAAGTCAAGTTTAGAAGACAAATTTTTATTATCTTCTTTTATCTTAAAAGTTTTCTTTTTCAAAACTTTATATTTTTCTAATAGGTTTTCACACACAATGGAAAACTCTTCATTTAAAGCATCAGCATCAATACTATCATAATCATTATTAGAAGAGTTAGCACTATCATCTAGTTGAGTTTTCGAGTTTACCTCAAGGGAGTCATTCTCTTGGACCATTTAGCAAGGTTGGTCGGACTCGTCTCCACTAAATTCCTCCTCCACAATGTTTGTCGTTTGTAGTGCGGGAGAGGTCAAAGTGTTCCACACTGCAAATGCGGAATCACAATGAGAAATCATAGAAAAATAATCTTTGCTAAGAGTGTTTCTAAGTTCCATTTGGGCTTGTGCATTGGCCTCTATATGCTTGCTATTACCAAGATAAGATTTCTTGGTAGCGGCAAGGTAAATATGCATTCCTAGGGTTTTTAGGTACATACTCATCTTAAGCTTCCATATATCGATGTTAGATATAGGAGGGTCATGAAGTCCATGAGTGTGTGTAAACAAATAAGTGTGCAAATGCAAATATAGATTAGCTAACCAAGATCTCACTCCTAGGTGGTTAAACCTAATATCAGGAGGTAGGCTCTGATACCAATTGTAAGTACACCTAGAGGGGAGTGAATAGGTATATGGCTAATCTAATGACAAATGATGCGGAATTAAAAACTAAATTACAACACACTTAGTGTAACCAAATAGTGTAGCCGAATTCCCGGTGAAGGGCTCTGGACTATCTCCTCTAAATTCCTCTTAAATAAGAGTTGAGGTGCTATATGAAGCTCTCTTGGTTCAACACAAGTATGGGCACACACAAATAATACCAAGCATATATGTATAATATGAACAATATGAAATAATACAAGGTATAAGAGAGAGAGCGAGAGATAGAGGATCAAACGCAAACACAAGATATGTTTCGAGGTTCGAGCACCCAGCTCTACGTCCCCACCTTCACACAGAAGGATTTCCACTATATCGTCCACACAGGACTTCCCACATAGGGAACCTCCACTGAAGATTTGGGTAATACAATTAGGAGTACATAACTCCTCTCTCCAACAAACACAACCTCTACACAAGAGGCAAGGCACAACAACAATCACTTCTACACTTAGAGGGATGGGCACTTAGCCAAACAACAATCACCTCTCACAAAAGGGATAAGGCTCAAAGCTAACACTCCAATGATCACCTCTACACTTAGAGAGATACCAACCAAACCAAACACAACCTCTGCAATCACCTCTACACAAGAGGGATAACACAAAGCAAAGAAGGTTACAACTATTGGTGGTCTCAACAACCACAAACCAATTTTTCTTACAAAATAATGATCCTATAGATAGGATAGATATGATAGCTCAAGTGTGAGAAAATAAAGAGTTTGGAAATCAAATCACAAAAAAAAAACTCTTGGGAAAAACTCTAGATAGAAATATAAATGAAGATCAAAATCAATTCCCAAAGACTCTCTTTTTCTTTGAAATTTTCAACCCTTTAAAACAAATAACGATAAAATCTTTAAGTCCAAAAACTCTTGAAAACTTGTTGTTAAAACACTTAAGAAGATGGGAAAATTTTCCTCTCAAAAACTATCTAAAACAACTCAAGAGGGGGGCTATTTATAACCCCTCAAAAAACTTCCCGTTGGTAGTCTGGCAAGGGCAAAATTGCCCTTCCGGTCGACCGAGGCCTGGATACAGAGAGCAGAAGCTCTCTGCCGGTTAACCGCCTGGTCGACCGGGGCCTCTCTGGCGGTCGACCGCCCGGTCGACCGGCCCACTAGCCAAACATGGCTATGCACGTTTGTGCACATCGATCGACCACCCGGTCGACCGACTTCTGACTCGGTCGACCGTGCAGTCGACCGGCAGAAGGCCAGGTCATAATTTTTAAGGGATTAAAACTTGTCTTTTTAATTTCAATTATATCCCATAAAATCACATAAATTCTACAAAAATAAGTTCTTATAAGATCTTTGAAATACAAATATGTGTGATCAAAAGTCAACACATATTACAAACTATTTGAACCATTTTTGTGATATTGAAATTAAGTTTAAATACAAAATCGGTATTTTTCAAAACTTAGATTTTTGAAATGGAAAACGTTTTCTCTAAAACTCATGTAAATCAAAAATAAGATATTTAAATGATTTGAAGCATATTGTATAAGGATAGAATCCAATATACATATAAAGATATCTATCTATGTTTTTGACATGAAATCCAAAATCGGTTAAACTGAAAACCAAAACCAATAAACTTTAAAACTTGTGTGTGTGTGTGCACTTGAGCATATCAACACTATCTAATCTTTACACAAGATCTAAACAATCTTAAACTAAACAAACTGAGGTCTTCTTGTAGAACTCCTTCTCCAAGTCGACTCGATCCAAACACGATCCAACGACCTTGACTCCAACCGAGTGCTAGATGCGATCTTGATGTGCGAGCTCTTGAATCAACATGTGAAATCTCCAAAACTCCTTTGTTGAAGCTAAACACCTACTAAAATCTTGATCAAATAACTGAAACTAAATATCACAGGATTATTAGTAAACTATAACTACATGAGTTAATCATCATCAAAACTAGAGTGAAGGGCTTCTGGGCCAACATGAGCAAGTCGTGGCACAAGGTGACGTCACCTACACGGGAAAAATGGTCGAATCGCTTATCGTGGAGTTTGACCAGACAAAGTATGAAGAGTTTTTCTCTTCCGGCTCTAAGAGCCCTAGGGCGCGGCAGTACCGCAAGGTCTCCTCAGGGACCTACTCTCTAGTCCCTTCAGAGATTCCTTCAGACGCAACTGGCGCGAAGAGTGCCATGGCTAACTGCATCACACGTAAGGCCCGCATCAACGTCTCCCATGAGACCCGTGAGGTCAGCGTTATTGACGTTCAGCCCGCTCACTCCGTCCTCTTCCTCAGCTCCAGGTTACCGGGGGTTCCCAATAACCCGTACGGTGTAACCGGAATGCTGAACGTCGACAGAGACGATGCGCGCGTCAACTACAGACACAAGAAGCTAGAACAACCATTTGTCCAGCAATTTGTCCAGCAGATAAGAACGCGAGGCTCAGGCCCGCGTCTCTTTTGAACTACGACAGATGCATGAAGTCTGCATTTGGGGACCTAAACTCGAAGCTCAGAAGGCTTGCGTTTCTGAAGCTTCACTTCCCAAACGCGACGTTCAGCAACGTGAGGTCCGTGCCCCTCCTCAGAGACACATGACCCATGCCTCTACAGCTAAATGCGAGACTCAGAAGGCCTGCATTCCCCAAGCGTCGCTAGCTAAGTGAGACAATCTGCAATGCAAGGTCCGCGTCTCTTCTCAGCAGAGACGCAAGGCCTGCATTTTAGAGCCAAAACGCGAGAGCTGCGACTGTTTTACAGAACGTGAACTCCACTTCTCAGAACCCTGTTTCGCAGATTCATGATGCATGGATGGCTCTCAGAAGCTGAAAATCCCTCGAAAACTCGAAGCTAATCTCTTTGGTCCTCCTCTGACAGATCTAAGAGATTACTTAACAAAGAAAAGGAGTGCTAATCTGATCACTCCATCTTGTTGCTGTGAACGGCTCATCACGGTAATATTCTCTGAATGTCACTACAGCTCACATGTAAGCAAGCAGTCGGTATTCAGACGATTGACCTCAACCTCCCGATCAGTCAAAAGGCGTCGTTCCTATAGAAGGGGAACCTTCTCTGACATGGAGTACCCTGAAGTCACTGCAAATATGGCAAGCAAAAGTAGGAAAAAACAACCGGCAGTTAGCTCTGATGAGTCTAATATGGAACCAGAAGGAGTGTACTGGCATACCCACACTCAGACTGGTGCGGTAGCCCCGATCGACTATACTGCCCTAGCCCGGGGCATTGAAGTAAGTGAATCACACTCCGCCATTGCAGAATCACAGACCTCGAACTCTTCTATAGAGAAGGAAGCCTTTGCATACATGATAAATACTCTCGAGGAGACGACCAAACGCTTAGAACAGCAAGCCCAAATTCAGAGGAACAATTCGATATGATTCGTGCCCAACAAGAATCTATCGATACCCTCAAGCAGATGCTTACACAATTGCTCGAGAACATGAAGAAGTCAGATGACAAAGCTTCTTCTAAGAAGTCTAAAGATAAACAGAAAGAAGGAGAAAGCTTATCTTCCACACATATTGAGGAGAAGGGGCAATCTAATTCCGAGTCATTTAAATCCTCATCTAAAGAGGAAGGTGATAGGTAGTAAAAAGTGCATATTTATCACTACATTTACTATCATATTTCCCTATTTATTCTTTTAATTATGCACTATTACTAATGTTTTATTATTTATTGTGTGCAGGCCTTGAGTAATAAAAAATAAAGAAATAAAAGCCCAAATGAAGCCCAGAAGCCCAAAAAGCCCATGTGCAAGCCCATGTGCAAAATTTGCAATTACTAAAAGAAAAGGAAAGGGATGGACTTCTACTAAACCCTAATTGCTTGCAGGACAAGGCTATAGATAAGGGGAGAAGAGTGCAAAGATAAAAAAATCGTTTTAAAAGATTTGGATTTAGGCTAACTTGCTTCCCAAGTTATCCCGAATTTTCAAAATAAAGAGTCGGTACACAACTTCCAGAAGCATTTACCCAGATGGACAGACCAGAGGATGCCATGCGAGAAAGCGCGTGGCATTTGGCTACAACAGTGCCGCGAAAACGCGGCAAATTTCCCGTTTTCGCGACAATCCAGAGGCGGTTGGCGATGCGTTTTCGTTGAGGAGTTGTACTGGGACTACTTCTTCCAGCTCCTATAAATACCCCTGCAGCGCAACAGAGATGGGCGTCCAGTACAGTCCAGGGGCAGACAGAAACTAATTTAGGGTTTTCTTAGGCTAGTTTGTAGATTAGGTTTTTTTATTTTCTTTTTTGTAATTTTTAATTTCTTTTATAACTAAGAGGAGAGGATACTTTCATGGAGGAAGGAGATCAAACTTGTACCGAAGGTGACAATCGGTGTAAGTAATCTTTTCTTCTATTGTTAATTGAATCAAATCAAAGTTTATTTCTTTTTTCTATTCTTTATGTTTCCCTCTTTTGTGTTTGTGGATCCATGTGAAACCAAGAGCTTCGAAGGTGCCTTCTCCTTGTAAGTGCCGTTGATGGTTTATGAAGATGAATATCTACTTTCATGGTAGCGTAGCTCGCCCTTTTTATTTCATAGTATAGATCGGGAGTAGGGAAGATCTCATATTTCATGCTTCGTTCGCCTTCAAAGAAAGGTACGTCATTGACACGGTTCCAAGGTAAGCATACGCCGAAGAGGTAAGTAAGTTTTAGTTTTCATTCTTTTATTTTTTGTGTAAATCACAATATTCCCAATCTTTTCACACTTCTTCTTTTTCATTGTAAATATCATATCACTTCTAGTTTCTCCATCTTCTTAATCTACCACTTTCTTTCTAACCTGACTTTAACAACTATTAATTCAAACACTTTAGAGAACTTACTAAACAAGCTTCCATCGCTAGTCCCTCCCTGTGGATCACGACCCGCATAGCCACTTGCTATAGCGGTAGAATTGAGTACCTTGCACATCCTATTCTTAAATCTGAAATACTATATTTTGTGTGCAGGTAAAATCTCAAATCAAAATTTTGGCGCCGTTGCCGGGAGGGATGGTAAGTTATTCTTTAAAAAAAACTAATTATTTATTTATTATTTTGTTTGCAGGATCAGAGAACAGGAAATATAACTGTAGCAAAGGACATATAGCAACTCTGTACCTCTGCCCTAGAAGGCAGAGCAGCAGAGCCTACTACAGCGCCGCGTTTGCGTGACAATTGCCGCGTTTTCGCGGCCTGAGTAGTGAACTACTCACTAAGTTTTCTGCAGGTTGCTGGAAAGTTAAAGTTAGACTTGCTGTTCTGTTAATTTTTCTCTGTAATCACCCTGCACACTGCTAATTAATTAACAGTAACCTATTTGTTGAAAAAAAAATAGACTCTTGCATATAGGCACGTGTCTATTTAATTTTTTTCTATTGAAGAGTGCTGGAGACAAGGTACGTTCGCATTGCATATAGATTAGGAAGCACCCTTGGCTGATTTACTGCTTTTGAGTGAATATTTGTCTATTGCTTTACACGTGCACTAAATTGACTTAAGGGCATGTCCTATAAATAAGATAAGGTGGGGATTTCATCACCCTCCCTTGGCCCACAAACAATCTCCTCACTCACTAACCCAAGCCTAACTAAAAATGAGTAGACGTTGGCCCTAGGGACATCTCGGACTCAATTAGGAGATTATCCTAAGGGGGAACGGTGTTGGAATTTGACTCCTGCCAAATCAGTGTCTAGGAAGGGGATTGAGGGCCGAAAGCCCGAAGATTGGTGGTTATTTAATTAAGGAACGTCTTTGACGGAAAACCTCCCACCAATCTTGCCCTGACCTGGCTGATTAACTTGTGGTCAAAATCTGCATCCTACCTCCCGTGGACAGTCTAACCAGTTTGGAGTCGTCTAGGTCATAGGTCTACCCTAACTTAGGTTAGAATTTTTTCTTTTTTTTTTCTTATTTGTTTGTTTTCTTTTTCTTTGTTTGTGTTTGTGTAATATGGCATATAACAACAATTTTTCTAATTTTAATCCATATTACAAACCAACCTCTTTTTCGAATATTACCAACCCGGCACATCCTAACTTTAACCAACCTAGTGTGCCGGAGTGGTCTTATCCGAATGAATATAACCCATGCCCCCCATCTTATGACCATAATTTTCACAACAATTTCAACTCTTCACAGAGTCCATGGGGATTCACCTCCCCCGAGTCCAATTTTCAACCAACTTGTCCTCCGTATCCACCTTGTCCACAATATTTCCAAGATTCATACTCAGATCCACCAATTCAGAATAGAAAACCATCTATCTTGGAAATGATGAGTATGCATGAGTCCAAGCAACAATCACCATCAATCTTAGACATGATGATGCGTGAGTCCAAGCAACAATCACAGAATCTGACGGACTCACAATTTCATCACGATTGTCACAACAACACTTCATCTTTTCAAGTCCAATCACAACAAAATGATGCACCAATCGACGATGAAAAGATGCTTGAAGCCATGACTCAGGCTAGATTAGCGCGTGATCATGAAATAGATATGATGGTTCAAACTTTACGTTCTCACCGTTCGGCCATTTCTGATGTCGCTAACCATTCTCTTAGAGCCGAAGAGCCACGTTGCTTTGGAAAATAAGATTCTATTTCAGTACAATCATTTGAACTTGCCCAAACTCCAAATTTTGAAAATGACATTAACAGTTTGGCAAGTTATTCATTTCCTGAAATTGAACTTGAAAATGAATATGATCATGAACCTCCACTTAGTGATTCAATTTTACTTCCTGATTCAATAATGACTCCGGTGTCTCCACCTAATTTCAATCTTTTCCCAGAGTCAACATTGGATCCTGTGCCAATTCATCATGAAATTGAATCACCCATTTTTGATGATCATATTGAACTTGACCAATTTTATAATTTTGAAAGTCCCATGGATAAATTGGCAAGTTCTCATTTTTATGACATTGAACTCAATGAGAAATGTGACTTAGATTCTCAAATCTGTGATCAAGTTCAAATTCCCGAATCAATATTGACTCCTGTTTTGTTACCCGACTTAGGTAATATTTTAGAGTCAGTTTCGATTCCCACACCTATCATTCCTGAACTTGAATCACCAATATTAAGTCACATTCCATTATGGGAAAATAATTGTGGACTAGAGTTTCAACTTCTTGATTTGGACCCACTTCTTGAACCAAGCTCAACTCCTGAACCTTACTTGATTTAAGTTACTTTCCTGAGTCGGTATACGTTCCCGTACTTCTGACGTCTAAGTCAATTATTCCATCTTTTCACACTCCATTTTGGGACAAGGCAGTTGACACAATTGACTCTGAAAATAATTATGAAATTTAAAATTTGATGGGGTGGAATTTTTAAAAAAATGTTCATACAGACATCATTTTAGTGGGTTATACAAGAGAGATTTATGGTGGGTTCCTCCGAATTCCACGAAAAGTAGATTGGGCCGCATTTCGTCGACCAATTAGACCACCACCGGAACCACCACCTTAAGGTAATATTTTCCTTCCATTTCTTCTGTTTCATGCATACATGCATTCATTCATACATTGAGGACAATGCATGAGATAGGTGAGGGGGAGGATTTACTAACATACTAACATAGTTAGATACTAACCCCAAATACTAACCCAAAAAAAAATGAAAAAAAAGGGACAATATTTTGACTTATCTTTTGAAAGAAATCTAAGTTAGTCTTAAGAATTAGGAAAATCATGATTAGGATTTCTAAAAACTTGGTCAAAATAAATAAATTGTTGAGTTTTTAGGTATAGGAGGAAAAATTGAATAATTAATTAGTCTTAATTTTTACCTTAATGAAATGTGCATACCTAATACACTTACACATCTAGGATTCTAAAACAAAGACTCTTGTGCCTATAAAAAATAATACTAAAAAAAATTCACTAATTAAGCTGAATACATGTGCCTCAAGAAGCATAAGTATTCACGCCTAAAGGTGATTGTATAAATAAAAACCTTAGTTTTGTGGCCTAGTTCACTTGAATCCTTAAGTCCATGGGGTGTTTTCTCACCTGGCGCCCTAAAACCGACCGGTTTGGGAGCCACCGACTTTAAGTTCGCTACATGGGTGGATTAGAAAGCCTAAGAAAACTAAGAAAAATTACTTATGTACTAACACATCTAATAGTCAATTAGTTAGGTACGAGGGCCTCAAGAAGCCTTCATGCTTACACGAAAGAAAATAAGATGAGTTATACATATTTAAAAAAGAAAAAGAAAAAAAATAATAATAATAATAAAGAGGCATGAGAGTCCAAGTTAAGGAATTCCTAGTAAAGATTCACAAGGATGTATATGACTTTTTGGTAACGAAAAAGACTATACAAAAATTCAATTTTGATCCTTACCTAAAATGGATAACAATTTACTATATAAAGACTAAGTTTAAGAATGAATAAAAATGATAATCCTAAAAAAACTTATAGATTACTTAGTTTCTTCAAACATATTTCAAATATTTTCCTTTTTATGGATTTTGTGGGTGTAATCCGCTGAAAACCCTCACGAGACAATACTCGTCCTCTAGGGTAACCTAGAGATTTAACGGCTTGTTGCACGTGCTAAGTGCAACCGTGATTCCTACGAAAGTGAGTTAGAATAGATTAATTTTTCTTTTCTTTTTGATTTTTACTCGAGGACAAGAAAAAAGATAAGTGTGGGGGTGTTATAGGTAGTAAAAAGTGCATATTTATCACTACATTTACATTCATATTTCCCTATTTATTCTTTTAATTATGCACTATTTCTAATGTTTTATTATTTATTGTGTGCAGGCCTTAAGTAATAAAAAAATAAAGAAATAAAAGCCCAAATGAAGCCAGAAGCCCAAAAAGCCCATGTGCAAGCCCATGTGCAAAATTTGCAATTACTAAAAGAAAAGGAAAGGGATGGACTTCTACTAAACCCTAATTGCTTGCAGGACAAGGCTATAGATAAGGGGAGAAGAGTGCAAAGATAAACAAATCGTTTTAAAAGATTTGGATTTAGGCTAACTTGCTTCCCAAGTTATCCCGAATTTTCAAAATAAAGAGTCGGTACACAACTTCCAGAAGCATTTACCCAGATGGACAGACCAGAGGATGCCATGCGAGAAAGCGCGTGGCATTTGGCTACAACAGTGCCGCGAAAACGCGGCAAATTTCCCGTTTTCGCGACAATCCAGAGGCGGTTGGCGATGCGTTTTCGTTGAGGAGTTGTACTGGGACTACTTCTTCCAGCTCCTATAAATACCCCTGCAGCGCAACAGAGAAGGGCGTCCAGTACAGTCCAGGGGCAGACAGAAACTAATTTAGGGTTTTCTTAGGCTAGTTTGTAGATTAGGTTTTTTTATTTTCTTTTTTGTAATTTTTAATTTCTTTTTATAACTGAGAGGAGAGGATACTTTCATGGAGGAAGGAGATCAAACTTGTACTGAAGGTGACAATCGGTGTAAGTAATCTTTTCTTCTATTGTTAATTGAATCAAATCAAAGTTTATTTCTTTTTTCTATTCTTTGTGTTTCCCTCTTTTGTCTTTGTGGATCCATGTGAAACCAAGAGCTT
Organism: Agave tequilana; assembly: GCA_038442645.1. Lineage (NCBI taxonomy): Eukaryota > Viridiplantae > Streptophyta > Magnoliopsida > Asparagales > Asparagaceae > Agave > Agave tequilana. Next base: position 44,838 of record JAVJIF010014200.1, read on the forward strand.
CGAAGGTGCCTTCTCCTTGTAAGTGTCGTTGATGGTTTATGAAGATGAACATCTACTTCCATGGTAGCGTAGCTCGCCCTTTTTATTTCGTAGTATAGATCGGGAGTAGGGAAGATCTCATATTTTATGCTCCGTTCGCCTTCAAAGGAAGGTACGTCATTGACACGGTTCCAAGGTAAGCATACGCCGAAGAGGTAAGTAAGTTTTTAGTTTTCTTTCTTTTATTTTTAGTGTAAATCACAATATTCCCAATCTTTTCACACTTCTTCTTTTTCATTGTAAATATCATATCACTTCTAGTTTCTTCATCTTCTTAATCTACCACTTTCTTTCTAACCTGACTTTAACAACTATTAATTCAAACACTTTAGAGAACTTACTAAACAAGCTTCCATCGCTAGTCCCTCCCTGTGGATCACGACCCGCATAGCCACTTGCTATAGAGGTAGAATTGAGTACCTTGCACATCCTATTCTTAAATCTGAAATACTATATTTTGTGTGCAGGTAAAATCTCAATCAGAAGGCAATCCAGAGAATGGGGTACTCATTCTAAAAGAATGAATCAATTGGAGCAGCGTCTGGAAGCCCTTACCAATCGGAAAGGCCTCCAAGAAGCAGGAGTGGTCCGGCCATATCCGGCCGAGTGGGACCTTATCATGTACCCTCCCAAGTTCAAAGCTCCGACCCTACAGGCTTTCGATGACAAAGGATCACCGAACCAACACATCTACTACTTTAAGTCTCAGATAGAAAATGTAGTAGATAATAATGCCATCTTGGCGCGTTTGTTCATCGGCACTCTAAAAGGGCTTGCTTTTGAATGGTTCATGAAACTCCCAGAAGACTCCATCAAAACTAGGATAATTTGAAGAAGCTCTTCCTTACATGCTTCTTCGAAGACGACTCGGAGATTACAGTGCCCACTCTCTTGGCAACGAAGCAACGAAAGGGAGAGTCAGTCAAAACATTTATGGAAAGATTTCAGAATATGATACTCCGATGTCCTAGCGGTATGACCCAGGCCATCCTGGTGGAAACATGCTGCCACAATTTGTAAACTTCACTCCTATCCCAGATAGGAGTTGCTGAAAGCGGTATCTGGAAGCAATTAGTCCAGCAAAGTGGACAGGCTGAAGAGATTGTCGCCAGGGTTAGGGCAGAAGTAAACAAGCCCAGACCCAAAAAGCCAACAAGGCGCGCGCCAGAAGTAGCCTTCCAATCCAAAAGGAAAGATACATTGGCAACAGAGATGAAATCTCCCGTTAAACCTCAGCACACCAGAAGGGTGGTTTTTCGAGTCAGCCATGCGCCAACTAGCAGTACTCCTTCAAGGATGAACACGTTGATTCATTGTTCAAGTTACTAAATAAGACCAATAGATTGAAGCTTCTGAAGCAAGACGTCCTGAGAAAGTGGGCAAGACTGACAATCCCAACTACTGCCTGTATCATAGGATGCTAGGGCACCCACCAAGAGCTGTTATATCTTCAAAGATATTCTTCAAGCTCTGATTGATGCAGAAGTACTAAAGCTCCGTCCAGAACAAAAGAAAGTGACGGCTAACATGACGTCATTTCTTCAGTTTGGAAACCAGCCTCCAACACCAGCCGGAGTAGTTCCCATCCCGAAAGGGGAACTAAGGATGATCAATACAGACCCGCATCACCAGCAGGAGAAAGGGCTTGTACCTGTCCCTACACCTCAGTGAGAAATCATGTGGGTTCATCCCGACCTTGTCAAAAGCCAACAGTAGACTACTGTTACCAATAGGAAGTCCGAAGGCAAAGCTAGAGCTTCACCATGCAATATGGTGTGCGCCTCTTCTCTGGAAGCAGAAACTGATATCCCCTCACTAACTGACTCAGAGGAGGAGACGATCGTCCTTGCTGCAGACCTGAATACACCACTCGTGGCCAAAACTCATTCGGGGCAGTCGTACTTAAAGAAATACGACGAGTTAGTGGCAAGTCCGCCTGGACTTACTTCTGTAGGCTGTCTAAAAATCACTGAAGACAAGTCGTCAAAAAGGAGAATTCAAACTCCAGATGTAAGGCTAATCATCGCCACTAGCGCAACACCAAGACGTGAGGGTTGAAACCTGCGTCTCAACATCACTGTAAGGACCAAGACGCGAGGGTTGAAACCCGCATCTCAGCGTTACTGCAGTACCAAGGCACAGAGTCCAAAGCCCGTGTTTCACGTGAAGCTTGACGCAGAATTAGAAGCTTGCATTTCTCAAGCATCACCTCAATGGCAAAATGCGAGGCCCAAAGCCCACATCTCGGTTATAACTGCCCTCATTACTGGTCAATTACTGCCCACGTAATGAGGGAGTTAACCCCTATTATGGAGTGTTTTTAGGGGACACGTTTACCCCCTGAAACCTCTATAAATAGCCTAGTTTGCTATGGAAGAGGGGTCGAAAAATTTTTGGTAAAAAAAGAACTTTAGTTGTAAGCCGTAGAAGCACTAAGATCTCCAGCTGAAAAGAAAGAGAGAGTTCAACTCTTCTAACTACTTGCTGAGTTCAAGTTTGTTTTTGCCTATAGTTTCTTTGAGATTCTTGGTGGACAGGAGCTGTGTTACTTCGTCCACTATCCAAAGAGAAGATTCCCAAGAGGTCCTGACGTTCATCCAGTCAACAGAAAATAAGATTTACTTTCCATCGCCACATCAAGAACTCGACATTAAACAAAGGGGAGATTTGAGCTTGAATATTTTCCCTCTCTTGTGAAAGGATTATTGATCCGCTGTAATTTTCTTTACAATCAAATAAAGAATTTACTCCTCGATCCTCAATTTTCCCCCACCAAACAAGAGATGGCGACTCCACTGGGGACTACTTTCTTTACCGATGAGCAAGTCGTGGCGCAAGATGACGTTACCTACATGGGAAAAATGGTCAAATCACTCATTGTCGAGTTCGACCAGGCAAAGTATGAAGGGTTCCTCTCTTCCGGCTCCAAGAGCCCTAGAGCGCGACAGTACTGCAAGGTCTCCTCAGGGACCTGCTCTCCAGTTCACTCTGAGATCCCTTCAGATATGACTGACAAGAAAAGTATCATGGCCAATCATATCATATGTAACACCCACGTCAACGTCTCCCATGAGACCCGCGAGGTTAGCGTTGCTGATATTCAGCCCGTTCGTGCCCGTCCTCTTCCTCAGTTCCAGGTCACCGGGGGTTCCCAGTAACCCGTACGGCATAACTGGAATGCTGAATGACGACAGAGACGACGTGCGTGTCAACTACAGGCGCGAGAAGCTGGAACAATTACCTATCCAGCCGATACAAAACGCGAGTCTCAAGCTCGCGTTTCTCCTGAACCACGTCAAAAGCGCGAAATCCGCGTTTGGAGACCAAAACGCGAAGCCCACCAGGCCTGCGTTTTTGAAGCTTCACTTCCCAAATGCAAAGTTCAGCAGCGTGAGGGCTACGCTTCTTCTCAGAGACATGAGACCCGTGTCTCTGCTACCAGACGCGAAAGTGAGAAAACCTGCGTATCTCAACTGTCGCTGACCAAACGCGACAATTAGCAATGTGAGGTCCGCGTCTCTGCTCAGCAGAGGCACGAGACCCACGTTTCGAAGTCAAAACGCGAGAGCTATGCCCGTTCTGCGTAACGCGAGCTCCGCGTTTCTGAACCCTGCGTCTCAGATTCTCGATGTAAGGGTGACTCTCAAAAGCTGAAAAGCCCTCGACAACCCAAGGTCAATTTCTTTGATCCCCCTCCCACGGATCTAAGGGATTATTTGACAAAGAAAAGGAGTGCTAATCAGATCACTCCGTCTTGTTGCTGTGAACGGCTCATCACGGCAATGCTCTCAGAATGCCGCTGCAGCCAACATACAAGCAAATAGTCGATGTTCAAAAAATTGACCTCAACCTCCCGATCAGTTAAGAGATATCGCTCCCACAAAAGGAGAACCTTCTCTGACATGGAGTACCCTGAAGTCACTGCAAACATGACAAGCAGAAGTAGGGGAAACAACCGGCAATCAGCTCTGATGAGTCTGACACGGAACCAGAAGGAATGTATCGGCATCTCGCACTCGGCCTGGTGCGGTCGCCCCGATCAACTATAGTGCCCTAGCTTAGGGCATTGAAGTAAATGAATCACATTCCGCCGTTACAGAATAGCATGCCTGAAAGTCTTCCATAGAGAAGGAAGCATTTGCGTACATGACAAATACTCCCGAGGAGACGACCAGGAACTTTGAACAACAAGCCCAGGTCCAGAGGGAACAATTCGATATGATTCGCGCTCAACAAGAATCTATCGATTGCCTCAAGCAAATGCTGGCACAATTACTTGAAGACAAGAGGAAGTCAACTGACAAAACTTCTTCTAAAAAGTCTAAAGGCAAACGAAAAGAAGGAGAAAGCTCATCTTCTGTACATATCGAGGAGAAGGAGCAATCTAATTTCGAGTCGTCTAAATCCTCGTCTAAGGAGGAAGGCAACCCGGACCATGAGAGTATTCATTCTAAATGTGAGTCAATTGGAGCAGCGTCTGGAAGCCCTTACCAACCGGAAAGGCCTCCAAGAAGCAGGAGTGATCCGGCCATATCCGGCCGAGTGGAGAACCATGTTCCATACCCTCCTAAGTTCAAAGCTCTAACCCTACAGGCTTTTGACGACAAAGAGTCACCGAAACAACATATCTACTACTTCAAGTCTCAGATAGAAAATGTGATAGATAATGATGCCATCTTGGCACGTTTGTTCATCGGCACTCTAAAAGGGCTTGCCTTTAAATGGTTCATGAAACTCCCAGAAGGCTCCATTAAAAATTGGGGTGATTTGGATCCGCTTCTTTGAAGATGACTCGGAGATTACAATGCCTACTCTCCTAGCCACGAAACAGCGAAAGGGAGAGTCAGTCAAAACATTTGTGAAAAGATTTCAGAACATGGCACTCTGATGTCCTAGCGGTATGACCCAGGCCACCTGATCGGTGGAAAACTGCGCACAAAAAGTGTATGTTTCAAAATCAAGATTTAAAGTGTGTGCGCTTTAGCTTCCTCGATGCTTCCATTATAGCATAAAGGCTAAAATGAGTTGAATCCACAAGGATGAGAAGCGATAGAAGCTTACACGGTATGTTCACGCGTATGTTAACGGTTCTTCAAAGTTTTAAAGAATGAAAAAGAAAGGAGAATAAGGAATGAAAGAAGTATGGTGAAATACGAAGAAGTGGGAAACATAGAAAAGAATGGTATTTGTGATTTTTGTTGTATTTCTAAAATGACATGATTCATTGGTCCAATCAGTAGAGTTAGGGATATAAGGATCGATCAAGGGTTGACAAGAAAGACTTTCCTCGCTCTCATTGATCAATTCGCTCATAAGTGAGTCTAACCTACTAATAGGCCATGTAATAAAATTTGGATTAGGAATCATGTCTTCCATACTCTTTGTAATTGGTTCTTGAAAAAATGAGTATGGAAGTTGATTTTGGAAATGATGGTGAAATTGTGAGTCCATCAGATTTTTCGATTGCTGCTCGGGCTCATGCAAGGTTTCCATACTCAAGTCCAGTATTGATCGTTGCTCATTTTGAATCGGTGAGACTAGAAAAGAAGAGTAGGACTCTTGAAAATTTGGTTGAGATGATGAGTCCAACGTGTTTTGCATTCTTTCACAAAAGACTTCTAAACGCTTTTCTAGTTCAAATTCTTCTTCAATTGGATGCTCTAGAAAAAGAGTATGTGGAGTTTGATGTGGGAAGGATTGTGAATTGGGCAAATTTTAAATTTGTTATAGGGACTCTTCTATACTCCTTTCCAAATCAGATTTTTCTTTGGTTGGTGGAACAGGAAAAGGAGTATATGAACCAAAATTGGGGAATGAACTTTGTGAAAATTGTGGACAAGGCGGTTGAAAATTTGACTCGGGGGAGGTGAATCCCCATAACTCTGTGAAGAGTTGAAATTATTTTGAAAATTATGGTCATAAGATTGGGGATACGGGTCATGTTGATTCGGAGAATCCCAACCCGGCATATATGGTTGGTTCATGTTGTACGTAGCCGGGTCAGAGTTATCCCAGTCAAATGAGGTCGGGGTGAAGTATGGATTCATATTAGGATTGAAAATAATTTTGTTGTTAAAATCCATATCACAATTTACAAAAAAGAAAAACAAACAAACAAACAAACAACAAAGAAAAGAAAAAGGAAACAAGCCTATGCTAGGGTTGACTTAGACCTAGACGACTCCTAACTGGTTAGACTGTCCACGGGGGTACATTGTCGGAAGCTGACCACGAGTTAATCGGCCATGTAGGGGCAAGATCAGTGGTAGGTATCCGTGCCGGAGCAACGGGCCTAATTATGTCAAACCACTGTTCTTCGAGGTTTCGCCTCTCAATCCCCAACCTTAGACACCGATTTGACAAGAGTCAACTTCTAACAACTTTCCCCTTAGATCAATCTCCTAATTGAGTACGAGATGTCCCTAGGGGCCAACGTCTAGAAATTTTATTAAGCTTGGTTTGTGTGAGTGGGGAGATGATTTTTGGGCTAAGGGAGGGTAATGACTTCTCCACCTTATATTGTATTGGGTGTTACCCTTAAGTTAAATTTGTGCAAATGTGCAATATAGATAAGAATGAACACAAAAAAGCGAGTAAATAACTGAAGTATTTTTCTTATGCTATATGCAATGCCATATGTACACCTCCTATCAATATCACAACAACACAAGAACAAAATACAGTATATTGGAATGAAATTGACACGTGCCTTGATGCAAATGTCTAAACCACTTTAAAGTATCCAATTACCGTATTTTAATTCTTAAAATTATTTACAGTGTACAGGTAATATAAATAAAAATTAGTAGCAAAAGATAAAAATATACAAGAATTTACCCAACCACACAAGAGCAAGTGTGGACTTTTGCAACGTTAAAAATTTAACCTGCACACCAAAAATAAAGAAGAAAGGTTAACAAAAACGTGAAATCAAGCCGTTCCCATCCCCGGCAACGGCGCCAAAATTTGATCAGTGGAAAACCACGCACAAAAAGTGTATGTTTTAAAATCAAGATTTAAAGTGTGTGTGCTTTGGCTTCCTCGATACTTCTGTTATAGCATAGAGGCTAAAACGAGTTGAATCCATAAGGACGGGAGGCGATAGAAGCTTACACGGTATGTTCACGTGTATGTTAATAGTTCTTCAAAGTTTTAAAGAATGAAAAGAAAAGAGAATAAGGAATGAAAGAAGAGTACGGTGAAATACGAAGAAGTGAAAAACATAAAAAAGAATGGTATTTGTGGTTTTTGTTGTATTTCTAAAATAAGTGAAAAGGAAAGAAAACTCATGGCTACTAACTACTAATGACTCCACCAACATGCTAACCTCTTAGTGATAGTTGCCTCACATGTATCATTGGTCATCACTAGTCCTTGGTTCAAGAGCTTAACAAAGCATGGCCCATATGTAACTCATCACATCCAAGCTCAACAAAACAAGTTCAAGGTACACTTAAATCATCAAAAGTAAAAGTAAGCATGGAGTAAAGTAATGTTAGCTTGTTAGAGAGTTAGAAAGTTAGAGTGTTAGATCCATCATCATGAGCCATCAATGGCTTTTGCAAGAGCAAGGCCAAGTAGAGGCTATTAGATTCATGTGGATTATCAAATAAAAATTTAGACTAGTTGGTGGTTAGTAGTTAGTTGCCATGAGAGAAAAGACTAGCTAAACATGCAAAAGAAGTTAGATAGAAAATAAAGAGAGGTAAAGACAGCACCTTTCATAGCTTGTCACCTTTTATTACAAGCACTCTTGTATTCCACTCATGTATCACTCTTTCTCCTAATACAAGATCTAAAATAACTGGAAAATACAAAGAGGAAGAAAAAGAACTAACCTAACCTAAACTAAGCTACAACATGAAATGAAAAGCTACCCTAAACTCTGTATATCTCTTGCTCTGGAACCCCAAGGGGTATTTATAGGCACCAGGGAAGGGGGCCAGGGGGACAACCCCTGGCCCGAAGCCAGGGCCTAGCCGCGGCCGTACGGCCGCGGCCAGCCCTTCTAGGCTGCAGAAACGCGGCCTACCTAGGAAAGCATGCGCGGCGCTTTGAGCCGCGCGCTATCCTGTCTGTCCCCTGTCAGCTTCTGCTCCCGATTTCTGGTTTTGGGCCCGTGATTTTAACGAATCAGCTCTTCTAGGTCAATGGCTATGATATAGGCTTTAATCACTAATTAAATGGTAATTTAGGCTCTTCTTCTTCATTGCACACCATAGACCTAGAATCAAGCAAGCAAAGCTTTATTAGCAGAATTTTATATTAATTAAATGTGAAGATGTGATATGAAATATGCAGTTTTAGAGACTAATCACCACCCTGGTAGAAACATACCGCCACAATCTACAAACTTCACTCCTAACCCAAATAGGAGTTGCTGAAAGCCGCACCTGGAAGCAATTGGTACAGCAAGGTGAACAGGCTGAAAAAATTATCGCCAAGGTTAAGGCAGAAGAAAACAAATCTAGACCCGAAAAGTCGACAAGGCGCATGCTAGAAACATCTTTTCAATAAAAAAGAAAAGATAATTTGGCAACGGAGACAAAATCCCCTGTCAAACCTCAGCGGTTAGGGAGGCGGTTCTTCAAGTCAACCACGCGCCAACAAGAAGTATTTCTTCAAAGACGAACATGTCGATTCGTTATTTAAATTACTCAACAAGAGCAATAGATTGAAGCTCCTTGAAGCCAGACGTGTTGAAGAAGTCGGCAAGTCCAACAATCCTAATTACTGCCTATATCATAGGATGCTAGGACACTCCACCAAGAGCTGTTACGTCTTCAAAGACATCCCTCAAGCTCTGATCGATGTAGAAGTGCTAAAACTCCATCCAGAGCAGAAGAAAGTGATGGCTAATATGACATCATTCCTTCAGTTTGGACAACCGCCTCCAGCACCATCCGGAGTAGTTCCCATCTCAAGAAGGGAACTAAGAATGATCAATACGGACCTACATCATCAACAAGAGAAGGGTCTTGTATCTGTTCCCACATCTCAGGGAGAAATTATGTGGGTTCATCCCGACCTTGTGGAAGGCCAACAGTGGACTACTGTTACTAACAGAAAGTCCAAAGACAAAGCAAAATCTTCGTCCTGCAATGTGGTGTGTGCTTCTTCCCGGGAAGCAGAAACCGATTTCCGTCACTAACTGATTCGGAAGAGAAAATAATCGTCCTTGCCGCAGAACTTAATAAACCGCTCGTGGCAGAAACTCATTCGGGTCAGTCATATTTAATGAAGTATAACGAGATGGTGGCAAGCCCTCCTAAGCGCACTGCAGAGTCAGCCAAGCCCTCCGCGAAGCAACCAGTGGAGAAGCAGAAAGAGCTTCAGTTTTCCAAGGCTCTCCCAAAAGACCATGCGGAAGGATCCACAACACCTTACCGCTTTGACGTCCTGGCTCAATTGGCCAATATCCCGGCCAGAATCACCTTTTATGAGCTCCTGAGGCTATCAAAGTAAACAAGAGAAGCTTTGAGGGAAGCCTTAGCTGATGCTGAGGTCTTCACGGCCCAGATTCTGGCTAGATCACAGGAGAAAGATGGAGAGAATTGCCTCCATGCCTGCCAAAATGCTCCCTGCATCACCTTCACGACAGATAACATGCAGGTTAAAGGTAAACATGATCAGCCCCTGTACTTCACAGGGTATATTGGGTCGTCTGAAGTAAGTCGCATTCAGGTAGATCCAGGATCCGCGTTGAGCATCATGCCTCGCCGGGTAATGCAGCACTTAGGAATCCCCACCCACCGATTGAGCGCCACCCAAACTACCATCTATGGTTTCAACGCCAATGGTACGCGCCCAATAGGGAAGATCAAGCTCAAATGTCAGATCGGGGACCTAAAGTCTAAAGTGACGTGCTATGTGATCGACGCTGACACTTCGTATAATTTGCTGCTAGGACGACCGTGGATTCATCGTAATTCCATCGTCCCCTCCACTCTCCATCAAGTTATGAAGTACATTGACGGAAGTGGGAAAGTCCGAATGTTGATTATCGAAGGGCATCCGTTCAAGAGGGTAGAGAACTATTTCACAGACTCCCTCCTGTACCAAGACTATCTGGAGACAAACAAGAATTCACAACCAGAGGAACCAGACTCTGGTAACGAAGCTGACACTGAGCCAGAGGTGGGAGAAAATTGCATGTGGGAATTAAATCCACTTATAATGAGCATTAATAAGCTTGAAATTAATAACACCGCTGATGATGTAGGCGAGTGGTATATTAATGAAGAATTAAATTTGACTTACTTTTCTGTGTTTGCTTCTGATTTAGTCATTTAGCTTACTTTTCTGTGTTTGCTTTTGATTTAGTGCCATCAAACACTAGTACCGAGGTGGATAATGACCCCTGGTCGGTAATGGATGCTCTGACATCATTGCATGTACCAATGAAGTCATCCTTCGAAACGTACCAGGATGTTGGTGATGCACAAGAATCAGTCTTCATGGTCCCAACAAGACGCAGAGGCCAAAAACTAATTCTTTTCGGAAGAATTAAGTCTGAGTTAATGTCTCACAAAGACTCAGAAAGCAAGAACGAATCTCCTCAGTTCTCTCATTATGAGGCAAGTGTACTCAGAATGATGGAGAGGATGGAGTATGATCTAACAAACGGCCCTCGCTTGAACTTCGGTAAAGGAAAAAGAACACTACTTTGATCTTTTATTCCGAAAGACTATTACCATCGAACTCGCAAGGGTTTGGGCTATGTGTCAACTCCTATTCCGTCAGTCACTGAATCCGAAGAGTCATTATACCATAATCACTCGTCTGGCACGTCATCGTGGGAGTCGGGCATTAGTGTGAGCAACCTCTACAGAGACTTTCAATAAACATAGTGTCAACAAGCCACCTGAAAGATGGAGATGAAGAAACGATCTAGTCTGACACAGATCCTTAGATCAAACACTTAAACACTCTCTGGGATATTCGCTTCGAACAACACGAACCACCCATGGAAGATAAGGTCATCCAGATTAATCAGGGAGATAAGGCTAATCCTAAGCCCATCTTTATAAGCAAAAGCCTATCATCCTCCGAGAAAGAAGATTTAATATCTCTTGTGCGGGAGTATATATATGTTTTCGCTTGGAATTACAAGGACATGCCCGGGCTTGATCCTTGAGTGGCTATGCATCGCCTTAACATTAATTCAGACATAAAGCCAGTCAAACAGCAACAGCGACGGTTTCGTTCAGAAATAATGGAAGCAATCCAGTCAGAAGTCAAGATGCTTATAGATTCTGGCTTCGTTAGGGAGGAATAACACCCTGATTGGGTAGCCAATATCGTCCCCATTACCAAGAAAAATGAAAAGATCCAAATTTGCATTGATTTTCCTGATCTAAATGAGGCTTGTCCCAAAGATGAATTCTCTCTCCTAATCACGGATGTCATGATTGACAACACGTGCGGTTTGAACGAATGTCCTTCATAGATGGATTCTCAGGATACAATCAAATCAAAATGTACCTAATGATGAAAAGCATACTTCTTTCAGGACACCACTGGGGGTATACTGCTATACTGTCATGCCTTTCGGACTGAAAAACGCGGGGGCAACATATCAGAGAGCTATGAATGCAATTTTCCATGAACACATGCGTAAAAAGTGGAATGCTACGTCGATAACATTGCAGTGAAAAGCCGCGCCAAGGCCGACCACATAGCAGACCTGAAGACAGTCTTTGAAATCATGCAGGAACATCAGTTAAAGATGAATCCCACCAAATCTTTTCTGGGGGTAGCCAGCGGTAAATTCCTAGGGTTTGTGGTGACATCCAAAGGAATTCACTTGACCCGAAAAAAGTCCGTGCTGTTTAGGAGATGCAGCCTCCAAGGAATCTCAGGGAGCTTACAAGATTGCAAGGGCGACTAGCATATATCCAGAGGTTTCTCTCGAATCTCTCTAGAAGATGCCAACCTTTTACCAAATTGATGAAAAAGGGTGTCTCATTCATTTGGGATGATACTTGCCAACAAGCGTTCGAGGAAATCAAATGATACCTCACGCAACCACCTGTCCTTACAGCTCCGATTTTAGGAAAACCTTTCCTGCTATATTTCCGAGCGATGGATCATTCCTTAGGAGCTTTACTAGCCCAGAATAATGATCAGGGACATGAGCAGGCAATCTACTATCTGAGCAGAACTATGATCGGAGCCGAACATCGGTACAACCCAATCAAAAAAGAATGTTTGGCATTGGTGTTCACTGTCCAGAAAATGCGATACTACTTGGTGGGCCAGACTATAAATGTTATATCAAAAATCAACCCTTTGAGGTTGCTCATGACGAAGCCATCGTCACTAAATGGTCGACTGGCAAAATGGGTCATACTGCTATCCGAATATAAGATGCACCTTCTACCACAAAAAGTCATGAAGGGACAAGCGGTGGCAGATTTCCTGGCTGAGCATCCAGATCCGAGAGCAACCGAACTTTATGAAGATCTCCCAGATGAAGCCGCTGAAGTTTGTCTGACCCAGACAGCTTTTGAAAGACAGGTGTGGCAACTCTTCTTCGACGGTGCATCAAGAACAAGTCCGCAAGGGCATGTCATAGCCGGAGTGGGGTAGTACTGTTCTCCCCACAGAACTATGTGATCCCTCAAGCTTTCTCATTAACCGAGCCCTGTTCCAACAATGTAGCGGAATACAATGCCTTCTTGATTGGAATGCAAATGGCCGAGAGATTGGCGTTAAAAATCTCGAAGCATACGGTGACTCTAAACTCATCGTTAACCAAGTTCGCAAGGAGTACAAAATCAGACATGAAGACTTAGTACCCTATTACAATGCAACTATCTCTATGGCCGAGAGGTTCGGAAACTTTTACATCGACCATGTGCCACACCAGCAAAATGCGCATGTAGATGCACTGACATCTCTCGCTGCCTCATTAGCCCTTCCGGCTGAAGTAATAAAAAAAGTACTTGTCTACAGCCACGACTTATATTGCCCAAGAATCGCTTCTGAAGATCACTAAAAGCTGATAGGAGACTGTCAAGCCAAAGAAGTTTTAGAGACTTCAACGGGTTTAGAACTCAGGGATTGGTGATTCCCATACATCGATTATGCCTTGTACGACATCCTGCTTGATGATCCCAAAGAAGCGGCTGCCATTAGAAGGAAAGCCCCTAAATTCTACTATAATGCGATCACGGGAACACTGTATCGCCGATCGCATGACGGGATCCTCCTCCGCTGTCTGTCGCAAAGGAGGCACAAGAAGTACTTAAAGAAGCGCATATTGGTATCTGCGGAGCTTATCAACCTGGTCCGAACCTTGGAGATCGACTCCGAAGATTGGGATATTATTGGCCTAAGATGATCCCTGACGCCATCACTTATGCCAAACGATGCAACGCCTGCCAAGTCTATGGTAATTTCATTCATCAAGCATCAGGATATCTTCGCTCTACAACCTCTACCTGGCCATTTGAGATGTGGGGGATGGACATAGTCAGCCCTATCAGCCCACCATCATCCAAAGGACATCGGTTCATCTTAGCTATAAATGATTACTTCTCCAAATGGGCTGAAGCTATTCCTTTGAGGGAAGTAAAGACATCTGATGTAATCAAATTTGTTAAACATCACGTCATCAACCGTTTTGGTGTGCCACGACGAATTGTCCATGACAATGGGCCCCACTTCGTCAGTCAGGCTTTTCAGAGGTTCTGCAATAAGTTCAGAATCCAGAGTGTGTCCTCAACGGCATACTACCCAACCGCTAACAGCCTCGCAGAAGCTTTCAACAAGACTATTGGAAAACTTCTTAAGAAATTCGTCTCGAAAAGCCAACGAGACTGGGACAACAGGTTAGGTCAATGTCTATGGGCCTATCGCACAACGGTCTGAATCCCAACGAAAGATACACCATTCTCTTTGGTATATGGGAGTGAAGCTGTACTCCCGTTAGAAATCTAAATCCCATCTCTACGTGTCACCTTGACGGTAGAGATGATGAATGAGGAGAAGCATCGATTGCGACTCCAAGAGCTGGAGGCTTTAGATGATAAACACCTGCAAGCTCAATAGCAAATCGAGCTCTATCATGCTCGAATTACCAGAGCCTTCAATAAGAAAGTTAAGGAGCAAACTTTCAAGAAAGGTGACCTTGTCTTAGACGTCAGAAGACCTATGGTGATGATGCATAAGACCAAAGAAAAATTCCAGCCCAAATGGGAAGGACCATTTGTAGTAGAGTCGGTCTACTCAAAGGTAGCATATCGCCTCATAACTTCAGACAGTGATACGCTCATGATGCCAATCAACGGCAAGTTCTTGAAGAAATACTATCCTTGATAGCACTCTTCTCCTGATCAGGTTAATACTATACCTTTGATCAAAACTCTAGACCCAAGAAAAGCTTCTTCCCTTCATTGGATCACATCACGGGCGACTAGTGTCAAGCTGATCAAGCGCTGGTTACATCATGATGCATGATGCAAATATTGAAGAAGGAACAAAATGCAAAACTTCAGTTTTAGTTTAGTTACTCTTCTACTGACATCCGACTCCTCCAATGGCTAAGGATAGAGGAAAATGTTGGCTTTCAAGTCCAACATAAGTCTTCAACAACTCATCATGCTGAGAGGAATAGTATGGCTAGCCCAACTCAAACGGTAGTTGGTAAAGGTGCACCAAATCCATAGACAGCTGAGGCTTTGCTAAAAATCGTAATGGACTTGGTCCCATCATCTCCTCCAAAATCTCTTACAAATTCTCACCTACAGAATGGTAGGGCCACAAAAATACCTGTGTTCGTCTTCTTAATGAAATAAACTGGGACTTGTCAAGTTAAAATTAAACCTCTGACATTCCAAACTTCACTTGTCAATTCTCATCAATAGAATGACAAGTCCTCAAAATTGCTCATTACGCAAATCAACCACTGTCAAGTTAACACTACACCTCTGACACCCTAAACTTCACTTGTCAATTCTCATTAATAGAATGACAAGTCCTCAAAATTGCTCATATCACAAATCAACTACTGTTAGGTTAACATCACACCTCTGACAAACTACTATTAAGTTTAACACTACACCTCTAACAGTGATTAAGTTACTGCCAAGTTCAAAATTAAACCTCTGACAGTTACTTTTTCTCAGGCTTCTGTTGGCCCAAAGGCCTCCCACTCTAGTTTTGATGATGATTAACTCATGTAGTTATGTCTACTAATAATCTTGTGATTTTAGTTTCAGATCATTAACAAAGATATTAGTTGGTGTTTAGCTTCAACAAGATGATTTGGAAGCTTGCACATGTTGATTCAAGAGCCCGCGCATCAAAGATATATATAGCACTTGCCCGGTGAATCAAGAGTTTTTGGATCGAGCCGACTTGGAGATTGCGCTCTAGCTTGGAGTTTGCGCTCTACAAGAAGACTTAGGTATCCATAGTTTTAGTTTGGGTTTAGATCCTAATTGTAAAGATTAGTATAGTATGATAAGCTCAAGTTCACAACACACACGTTTCATGTTTTGGTTTTCGGTTTTAGGTTTAACCGATCTTGGTTTTCATGAATAGATTTTATATCAAAACAAGTTTACATGGTTTATGTATATTAGATTTGTTCTATATACATGCATGCTTCAATTGTTTAAACAAACTTAGTTTGATAATCTACTTCATGAGTTTTATGTTTTGATATTTATAACAAAACATATTTTTGGACTTAATGACAAAAATCATGATATATACATGTTTCATGTATATTAGATTTCTATCCATATGCATCATGCTTCAAAATGTTTAAATATCATAGTTTTGTATTACGGATGAGTTTTGGACAAAAGGTATTCTCTATTCAAGATTTCAAGTTTTAGAAAATACAAGTTTTGGTTTTTGGTAAAAATAATATGCTACAAAAATAGTTCATGTTGATTGATATTTGAGCTAAACTTTTTATCACAAGTTCATATATCAATGCAAAATGTAAAAACTATTTTGGGGATTTTTACAAGAGTTAAAAGATTTATTGGAATATTTTTTACCTCAGTTTTCTGACCTATTTGCTGCCTGCCAGGCAAGGTCGGTCGACCGCACGGTCGACCGCACCAAGTAGCCAGTCGACCGGGCGGTCGACCGACGTGCACAGAAACGTGCACGCTGGCTACAGCCTTGGCCGGTCAACCGAGCGGTCGACCGACTGAGAGCAGTCTGCTCTCGGTTTGTTTGGGTCGACCGGGCGGTCGACCGGGTGTTGCAACGTTCAAAAATTTGAACGTTGGGCAGTCGACCGGCCGGTCGACCGACAGGCTATTTCTGGCCGTTTGAACTGTCAACGGCTAGTTTCCTAAATGGGCTATAAATACCCCATTTGCAAGAGTTTTTCTCGAAGGTTTTTGGTGCGAATTTTTTCATACTCTCTGGTGTTTTTGCTGCAATTAAAAGAAGTTTTTGAACTCATATTGAACAATCTATTTTGAGGTTTTTGCTAGGGTTTGGAAAATCAAAGAAGAGGTTTTTGGGAAAAGCTTTTGATTGAACTTCACCATCTTGATTTCTATTGTTTTCCCAAGGATTTTTCTTTGTGATTTTGATTTCCATTCCATTGGTTTTCTCCACACTTGAGCTAAAATCTACTATCTTCTCTATAGGATTTTGTGTGGGAAAAAGAGATTGTTTTGTGGTTGTTGTTTGAAACCACTAAGTTGTAAACCCAATTCTTGCTTTGTGCCATTTCCCTCATTGTGTTGAGGAGGTTGTGCAACTTGGGTTGTGAGGTGTTTTGTGTAAGCTTGGTTCTAATCCCTCAAGTTGTGAGGTGATTGTTTGTTGGATTGGAGGAGTGCCTCAAGGAGGAGGTTGTGCTTGTAAGGAGAGGAGTTGGGTACTCCTTATATTGTGATTGCCCCAAATCCTCGGTGGAGGTTCCCTTTGTGGGAGTCCTTTGTGGACAAGCTAGTGGATTGAAAATCCTTCGTGTGTCGAAGGCGGGGATGTAGAGCTGGGTGCTCGAACCTCGGAACATATCTCTTTGTTTGCGCTTGATCCATTGACTCTTGCTCTCTCTCTCTTTACTTTGTGCAAATTGTTATATCTTGTACTTGCTTGTGTGTGCATCATTATAGAAATTGCAATTAGTTTTTAAATTCCGCATTAAGTTCACTAGATTAGCATCGTCACCTATTCACCCCCCCTCTAGGTGACTTTTCAATTGGTATCAGAGCTAGTGCTCCTGATATTTAGGTTTAACCACCTAGGAGTGATCTTGGTTTACTAATCTTCATTTGCATTTTCATTTGCACACATTTAGTTTGCACTTATAGCTAGCCCTCCTATGTTTGATCATTTTAGACTTGATGCTTGGAAGGCTAATATGACTAAACATTTAAAAGACCTAGGACATCTAGTTTATCAAGCCATTACCATAGAATCCCTCCCAAATAGTAGCAAGCATAAGAAGGCCAATGCATTAGTACTTAGGGCACTTAGAGCATCTCTAAATGAATATTTATTACATGTTTTTGATCGTTATGATTCGGCTTTTGCAGTTTGGAGCATCTTGACTTCTCCCGAGCTTCCAAGGATTATCAACAAGATGAGGAGATCTAAGAGAGAAAAGTCCGAAGAGCAATGCCTCATGGTCCAAGGGAAGAACTCCCTTGAGGTACAATCGGATTCTCAAATAGATGATAGCTCAAGTTCCTATTGTCATGGATGTTTTGAAGTTCAAACTTTAAATATGGAACTTGTTCAAAAGCTTGAGAATTTGTTAGAAGAACATGATTTATTGAAAGATGATAATCTTGTTTTGAAAAATGAATTAAAGGATTTATGCTCTAATTTTGAATTGATGTTGCAAGAGAAGGAAGAGATTGCAAGTGAATGTGACTCACTTAAATCTCAACTCGAACTTGCTTTAAAGGAAAATGATTTTTTGAAAAACAAAAATGATTGTGATGATGTTGTAAAGCACAATGAGATTTTATCTTCAAAATTGGATTTTACTTTTAAAGAAAATCTCATCTTGAAAAATAATATTGATGCAATTACAAAAGAATTGGATTTGGTTTTGAATAAAAATAAATCTTTGCAAAATGATATTGATATTCATGTTTGTCATGCTAGTGTAGCTTCTACTTCTTGCACACCTATAGCATGCTCCACTTTATCTTCTAGCATTGAAAATGATATAAATAATTTGAAAAAAAGTGTTGATTGTTTGGGCTCCACTTTGAGCCAATGTGCTTTAAATCACACTCGTTTGGAATCCTTGGTTCGCAAGAAACAAGTTCCAACTATGCATGCACACCCATCACGGCATACACATGCTCATCACGGACACAATCATAACATGTATGCTCATGTGTACACTTGTACACATTGTGGTCGAAAAGGCCACCTTGCTAGATTTTGTTATGACCGTATTTATAATGAAAATTTAGCAACTAATCTTGTTTGGGTTAGGAGAGATACTAACCCCCGTGGACCCACAAGAAAATGGGTACCAAGATCCACCTCTTTGATGTTTGATGTAGGTGGAGGCTCTCACATAACGTGAGAGTGTTGGTGCCTTGAGGTGGATGCATTCTAAGCTAAAAGGAGAACCATTTGGATGCTTCACTCTCAAGGAGATTTGGTGGGAGGACCACCATGGTTTGGAGAATTAGAGATGCACCTTCATCGGTTTTGGTATCATTCTCTAACTCCCATTTTTTAATTGCATGCTTTTAATGTTCATCTATTTATAACATGTCATGGTTTATTGTTCATTATGCTTATGCCATTTTTTTTAGAATAGTGTTATACATGTTTAGTTACTTGAGCACCTATGTCTTATATGGATCTATATCTAGTGTTCTCACATTGTTTAAACTAACATGTATGCCCTAGATCTAATGCACATGCATATGCATTATGACCATTTGGATGTTTATGATTTTTGTTCTTATTGAATCATGTTTCATTATTTCATGATTAGTGAGATATTTGCCATGTTTATTAGACTTATGCTTTACATGATTAGTTGTTGAGACACCCATGTTTAGTATGGACCCATATTTTGTGTTCTCTTTATGTTTTAGCTATCATGTTAATCATAGATTTAATGCACATGTCTTTGTCATGCTAATCATATGGTTGACTATGACTTTTCATTTTTTAATAATTCATGTTGATTGTTGACCCGTTTTATGCTTCATATTTTGACTACTTGCTTGATTGATAATTTTCATTAAGACTAGATTTATACTTGTACAACGAGTGAGCTACAAATAGACCTTTATATATGTTTGTGCTTGAACGCTCATTTGTATTCACTTGATGTACTAGTATAGTCTAGTTTTGATGATTCTTGCATTTGACTTGTATTCACTATTTTGCATGTTTTGTTTTAACTTCATGTATATGTACATCTTGTCCAAACTATCATTTATACATAAACATCCTTGAGCCACGTGCCTTCATGCATATTATTTTGTGGACTCTTCATGTTTGGGATATGTATGTATACCTTAGTTTGTACATGACTTACATATGCCTTGAAGTTTAAATCATTGTGATGATTTCCATGTTTGATAGTGATTCTCATGATTTCAATTAATTTCATGTTTCACTTATGTCTCATATTTGATGATTTCTATATTGAGCTTGATTGTCCATTTTCATGTTAATACGTTTCTCACAACACTTGTACACTCACCCTATTTAATGTTTTCTCATGACTTAGTTTTCATGAGTACAAATTGTGCTATATGGATTTTTTTTGAGTGTTTTAGTGCCATGTGGTTTACATGCGTCTTCATGAAAAATATTTTTATTTGAAGGATCTCATACTAGTTGATTCATATAACTAGTTGTGTTATTCTTCATTTGGTAGTGATTTTCAAACGTACTCTACTTTCAAATCTATTTTTGAAAACCCCTACCATCTATAGGCGGTTGGATGGAGATCATGCTCATGTATGCTTTATAATGGAAATCATTTTAAACTTGATCATGAAATGGGTGGTAGTTGATATGAGTCATACACTTGATCTTATTGTTATTTCAATGGTATCATTGAATTCTTTCAATTGGTATCAATCTTGACATCCTTTTGTATACTCATATATGTTTTGTTTTATATATGTATGCTTACACTTCATATAGTATCAATTTCAATTGGTATCTATTTCTTACATACATATATAGATGATTTATTTGTGCTTCAAGATATCACAAATTTTGTTTATGATAAGCTTGATTTTTTTAATGACCATCATTTTCAATTGATTCAATTTTCAATTGGTATCTTTATACAAGCATTATCATTATCTTGCTTATGCTAAGCTTGAGCTTTAACATTATTTCAATTGACTTAGTTTTCAATTGGTATTTAGTTTACCATTGGTTTTGTTTCCCACTCCCTAACTTTATAATGAAAAATGGTTAAAGAATGATTATTGATTTTTAATTGGTTTCATTTGCTTATAAAGATAAATATCTTCAATTGGTATCTAGATGCATTTGTTTACTCAAAATTGGTATCATTGTGTTTTTCAATTGGTATCATGCGTTTTATTTTCAATATGTTTTAATTTCAATTGGTATCATATTTGTTTTCAATGCCCTTCTTACTTTCAATTGGTAATTGGTAGGCATTTCTTAAATGTTTTTATGTTCACTTTCTTTTGGTATCATAATGCACTTCAATGACACCATTTTTTAATTGGTATCATTTTTGGTGTCACCCCTTGAAGTAGTTTATTGATTCTTTGTTTCATATATTTAGGGGGAGAAGAATTCATATCTATTTTGTTTTTACCCCTTTGTTGATGATTGACAAAAAGGGGGAGAAGAATTTGGAGTTGATATGCATGAGTTTTCAGTTTTATGTTCATTTCATCTCCATTGGTATCAAGAGCATTATGAGTTTTGATTTTATTAGTATCAAGAGTTTTGTTTGGTAAGTTATTTGTTTTGTTTTAATTGGAATCAAGAGCATGTTTCATATGCATATTCATTTTATGTCAAGAACCTTGTTTATATGCATCTTATTGTTTGTTTATTCCTATGCATGAGTTAAGGGAGCTTCTTTGAAGCTTTACTTTAATCCATGCATATATAACTCCATGAGTTTTGTCATCATCAAAAAGGGGGAGATTGTTGGCCCAAAGGCCTTTCACTTTAGTTTTGATGATGATTAACTCATGTAGTTATGTGTACTAATAATCTTGTGATTTTAGTTTCAGATCATTAACCAAGATATTAGTTGGTGTTTAGCTTCAACAAGATGATTTGAAAGCTTGCACATGTTGATTCAAGAGCCCGTGCATCAAAGATATATATAGCACTTGTCCGGTGAATCAAGAGTTTTTGGATCGAGCCGACTTGGAGATTGCGCTCTAGCTTGGAGTTTGCGCTCTACAAGAAGACTTAGGTATCCATAGTTTTAGTTTGGGTTTAGATCCTATTTGTAAAGATTAGTATAGTATGATAAGCTCAAGTTCACAACACACACGTTTCATGTTTTGGTTTTCGGTTTTAGGTTTAACCGATCTTGGTTTTCATGAATAGATTTTATATCAAAACAAGTTTACATGGTTTATGTATATTAGATTTGTTCTATATACATGCATGCTTCAATTGTTTAAACAAACTTAGTTTGATAATCTACTTCATGAGTTTTATGTTTTGATATTTATAACAAAACATATTTTTGGACTTAATGACAAAAATCATGATATATACATGTTTCATGTATATTGGATTTCTATCCATATGCATCATGCTTCAAAATGTTTAAATATCATAGTTTTGTATTATGGATGAGTTTTGGACAAAAGGTATTCTCTATTCAAGATTCCAAGTTTTAGAAAATACAAGTTTTGGTTTTTGGTAAAAATAATATGCTACAAAAATAGTTCATGTTGATTGATATTTGAGCTAAACTTTTTATCACAAGTTCATATATCAATGCAAAATGCAAAAACTATTTTGGGGATTTTTACAAGAGTTAAAAGATTTATTGGAATATTTTTTACCTCAGTTTTCTGACCTATTTGCTGCCTGCCAGGCAAGGTCGGTCGACCGCACGGTCGACCGCACCAAGTAGCCGGTCGACCGGGCGGTCGACCGACGTGCACAGAAACGTGCACGCTGGCTACAGCCTTGGCCGGTCGACCGAGCGGTCGACCGACTGAGAGCAGTCTGCTCTCGGTTTGTTTGGGTCGACCGGGCGGTCGATCGGGTGTTGCAACGTTCAAAAATTTGAACGTTGGGCGGTCGACCGGCCGGTCGACCGACAGGCTATTTCTGGTCGTTTGAACTGTCAACGGCTAGTTTCCTAAATGGGCTATAAATACCCCATTTGCAAGAGTTTTTCTCGAAGGTTTTTGGTGCGAATTTTTTCATACACTCTGGTGTTTTTGCTGCAATTAAAAGAAATTTTGAACTCATATTGAACAATCTATTTTGAGGTTTTTGCTAGGGTTTGGAAAATCAAAGAAGAGGTTTTTGGGAAAAGCTTTTGATTGAACTTCACCATCTTGATTTCTATTGTTTTCCCAAGGATTTTTCTTTGTGATTTTGATTTCCATTCCATTGGTTTTCTCCACACTTGAGCTAAAATCTACTATCTTCTCTATAGGATTTTGTGTGGGAAAAAGAGATTGTTTTGTGGTTGTTGTTTGAAACCACTAAGTTGTAAACCCAATTCTTGCTTTGTGCCATTTCCCTCATTGTGTTGAGGAGGTTGTGCAACTTAGGTTGTGAGGTGTTTTGTGTAAGCTTGGTTCTAATCCCTCAAGTTGTGAGGTGATTGTTTGTTGGATTGGAGGAGTGCCTCAAGGAGGAGGTTGTGTTTGTAAGGAGAGGAGTTGGGTACTCCTTGTATTGTGATTGCCCCAAATCCTCGGTGGAGGTTCCCTTTGTGGGAGTCCTTTGTGGACAAGCTAGTGGATTGAAAATCCTTTGTGTGTCGAAGGCGGGGATGTAGAGCTGGGTGCTCGAACCTCGGAACATATCTCTTTGTTTGCGCTTGATCCATTGACTCTTGCTCTCTCTCTTTACTTTGTGCAAATTGTTATATCTTGTACTTGCTTGTGTGTGCATCATTATAGAAATTACAATTAGTTTTTAAATTCCGCATTAAGTTCACTAGATTAGCATCGTCACCTATTCACCCCCCCTCTAGGGACTTTTCAGCTTCCATATCGAAGCTGAGATGAGCGACGCTAAGTTTAACATCACACCTCTAGCGTCTAGTTCATTTCTAAGTTCAACATTACACCTATGGCAATGACTTTCCCTCGAACTTCCCTATCAAAGTCGAGATGACTAATGCCAAGTTCAAAATCACACCTCTAGCATTACCTTCACTGTCAAGTTTAACATTTCACCTATGACAGTGATGTTTTCAGTCTTCTCAAATGAAACTGAAATTCCAGTTGAGTCAAATTAATATCATATCTCTGACCCACATTCCTCTCAAGTTAATATCACACCTCTGACAATAATCTTGAATTCCCGAAATGAAATTTTCCCAACTTTGACTTGTTAAGTTAATTATCACATTTCTAACAAGTCAACAGTTTACACTTCCATGTGTCTGATTTTCAAAAAAAATTCAAGATATATAAGAAGAAAAAAAATGTCACTTTTATTAATATTCAAACATATGAAAGTGATACAAGACGCTCTCTTATACAATAAGATTGAGTGTTATAATAAAGGAGTACAAAGAAGTCCCTTTCTCTCAGCGAAAGGTTGCACTCCTCAAGACATTTACACCACTCCAAATACAAGATGTTTGGAAGAGCGCCGAAGAAAGATTCTTCTCTTCTTCCACTGAATCATGTCGCAGTTGACCAGTGTTGAGACGATCGGATGCTGGTCACATCAGGATGCATGATGTAAACATTGAAGAAGCTCACCTCTCACCGAGAACAATGGTGTTTCTCGAGGTCGAAATGCAGAAGAATATTCTGATTCCACCCAACCAACTGGTGTGGGTCGTAGTCCTTCGTTGATGAACATCTCCACCACCAGAAAGTCATCTAATGAGCATGGGTTTTTCATCGATGTCACTTCTGGGGGGTAAGATTGGTGAAGGGAGGATCCGAGACCTTACAGGTGACATCCTCTTTCCAGTGACATGCAAGAGGACCACACCCACCACCATACCCACTGTGACCATGACAAACCCCGGGCATTGCTGGTGCGTCATGTCCAATAAGGCCTGGACGGATGTCATTAACCGCGCGAATCCTCCTCACCATGAACATGAGCTTTGAATCCGAGTGCTCGTCGATCGAACAAACTCGCAGGACGAAATATTCTCCCAAGAGCCTAGCGAAAATACAAATGACTGACTGAAACTGTCAAAACCTTTAAGAAATAAAAAATCAAAAGGTTAAAATTCTTTTAAGGCAGGAACGTAAGAGCAGACGCGGTCGAAGCTGTCAGACGTGGGGATGACTAGTGCAGAAGGTTTAAAATTCTGTCAAGGCAATAGCGTAAAAGCTGAAGGGCAGACGCGGTTGAAGTTATGAACTTCAGACGCGGATTTAACTAGTGCAGATCTGAACGCGGTCTGGTTTTAGACCCGCGTCTAAGATATGAGATGCGAGAAAGACCAGACGCAGAAGTCGCCACACTCGCGTTTGAGAAACAAGGGTTGCCACATCTAAGTCCAGAAATCTCAAAAGAATTAAAATTCTTCAAGTCAAGAACCTCAAACGCGGGCTTCGTATAGAAAGCTCGCGTCTCAAGATCCAAGTACAGAGTTCATCACATTCGCATTCAAAGGATTTTTGAGTTAGAGTTCAAAGTTTGTCAACTCGCGCTTCATCAAGAAGTCTAAAAGACGTGACTTCCTAATACGGGCGCATCAGTCAGATTTCAAAAGAAGATAAAGAGATCGAATCTCTTCAAGGGACAAGAAAACAGAAACTCAGTGGGACTGAGTATTTCATGGCGACAAGTGGTTCCTACCCGGGGAGGAACTCTCTAGAAGTTAAACTTTATGTATCAAGGCGCGGCCGGTAAAATCACTTAAGGCGATACTTTTTGATCTTGAAATCACTTGACAGTGATAATCTTTGAAAAAGATTAAAGGAAGGCATGGAAGCTTTGAGTTCTTGCTGTTCATTGGAACAGATACCCTTAAAGGGAAGAAGGACAAATCAAGACGAAGACCCTCAAAGCGCATGCTCAAAGGGAAACAGTCTAGATAATAGACTGTTAAAGGGATGAGGCCTATTTATAGGCAAGCCACAAGGCTTACAACTAATGGCATAAAAATCAAAGCCATCAGCCTTAATTCCCGCACGAACGTCAAAGCCGAATAAGTAGCTGACGCGTGGATTGCCACTTCGGGAAACATCGAATGACACAAGTCCCAAATCATCAATGCTGACTTGGCATTAAAAGATCTAACAAGATCTTTAAAAGGGGCTGCATGTGATACTTAGGAGGCTGCGTCAAGCGCAGACTCAAAGGTCGCATCCATAAATCCGCGACCTTTCATAAATCCAAGGGCTGCGTTCCTTTCATTCCTACTGAAGAAGTCACAACAGCGTCTCCTGAAATGATTCAGAACCGCGTCTCCTCCACAAGCTGGGTCCACTATCTACTACTATTCCGAGTTGCATCTTGAGTTCACACCAATTCACAAGGCTCGAAGGCTGCGCCTTGTAGCCCGCATCCTTTCATGACCCTGAGGGTTGTGTCTCCTTTATCGAGTTTGCGCCCTCTCAAGGGACCAGAGCCGCGTCTCTATTGAGTCAGAGCCGCGTCCCCATCAAGCAGCTGAGAACCGCGCGTCAGTCCGGAGAAGCTTAAAATCGCGTCTCCACTGCGTCCTGAAGTCTGCATCCTGATAGAATCAAAGGCCGCGTCCATGGATCTGCGTCCCTTCATAAGCATGAAGGTCGCGTCCCCTTCATTAAAGAACACGAATTCGCGTCTCAGAATCATGCCTTTTTAAGCCAGAGCCGCGTCCTCATCAAAAAAGAAGGTTCGCGCGTCTTCCTTTATGAGCCTGAATTGCGTCTCCATTAATGAGTCAGAGTCGTGTCTCCCAGAACTGTGTCTCCGCTACAAATGAGAGCCGCGTCTCGCTCAAGAACTCAGTTCAGCCTAAGTTTATTATTCATGGCCGTACCCTATCAAAACGACTAAGAACTGCGTTTCCACAAAAAGTCAAGGAGTACGATTATGAAAACTGAGTTCATCCAGGCAGCAAAAGAGTCTGAAAAGATAAAAACGAGATAAAAATTGGACAATTTTTATTATTTGACTCGAAAACAGTAAAATTAATACAAACACTCTTATTTGACCAATGGAGTGTTACAAAAGAATGGGACAATATAAAAAAGGGGAAGAAGGCTAATAGTCCTGATTCCCTAAAGAACGGATTTGTTCCCGGAGGCGATGCATCTCGAGCTAACGCGCCCTTTCAGCTTCCATCAGAGCTTGGACTCGCAACTCTTTCTCGGACAAAAATCTCTTCGTAGCCAGTTGCACCTGAAGAGACTCCAACTTGGAGGAATGAGCAGTAAGGTTTTCTTGAACCTGTGTCCTGGAAGTTTTCAGCACTTCCAGCCTTTTTCTAGTAGCAACAAGTTTCTGCTCATTGGCCTCAATCAAGGCTTGCGCCCTGGCAATAGTAATCCGAGCAGTGGCGATAACTTGCTCTGCACTCTGGATGACAATTTCAAATTCTTTTAAAACGCCAATCAGTCTTTGGTGGTCAGCTTGGAAGCGCTGAAGATGGCGGGCTTCTTCAGCCATTTGCTCCTCTATCTCTTTTCGCTCATGTTCTTGAGCGGCAAGAAGCTTACTCAGTACCGACCGAGCTTCATCCATTAAGCCAGCATTCTCCAGGGTCTTGAGCTCCTTCAGACGGCTCCCCAGCTGTTCAACCAGCATCAGGAATGCCCTAGCTTGCGAAGAACTTCTAGTGTGATCGATGTTCTCGATCTAATTTTCGAGAAGTATCTGAGCAAATTCGAAAGAACTGCCCTTGGAAAGGATCAAATCAATACAGGACCTCATGGAAGCAAAAAATTATTGCACCATTAGACGTGCTAGCTCTTTCATGATGTCGTTAGCTGGAGATAACCCTGCTGATGTACTCCCGGACCCCTTTTCCATGACAGGATGAGAGACGAGAACCAGTTCAACTTGCACAGGGGTAAGGCCGACAATAGGTTCGTCAGACACTAAGGTAGTTACCAATACCTCTGGGACATTTATTGTTACAGCAACTTCCACTGCAACAGAAGCAACAACAAACTCTACGGTATTGGGTTCCCCGGCCGAAATTTGAACTGTGCTATCTTTTGTGCCGATCCTTGCCGCAGGATCCTCTATATGAGCTACAACAGTGCTCTCTACAAACCACAACGTTAAATGTTAATGATAATTACAAGACTATCCAACACGTCAATATTCTCTCACCAAGTTGAGGATCTGAAGGTGACAAATCCTTGGATAAGCCATTTGGGGATGAGAGCTCTTCGACATCGGCGGTTGCACCCTCATGAGACATCCCGGTAGTGGGAGCCTCAAGGCCCTCCTGCTAGGCCAGCTCTTGGATCATCTCCTTAATATGAGAAGAAGTTGTGGCTTCACTACCGACAGCCAACCCTGTAGAGAAAAGTCAAAAGGAAATGTTAGAACTCATTCCTAACTTGATGGGGAACCAGTTCAGGAAGACAAAGAAAATACCTTCAGTAGCAGCAATCCTTACTATCGGTGAAGCCGTCACAGGTTCGTATCCCTGTATCTCTTCCTCTGAGATGTGCGAGAATTTGCTTGTGTCAGGAAGAGCGAGTTCGTCGCCAAAATCAACCTCCTCGCCTGAATAATATCCATGTTCTTCAGACGAGGAAGACGATAGCTCAACACAAGAGGTCTCTGCAATCGAGACCTTACCACTAAATACCCTAGTAGTAGGGCTGGGATCAATAATCCGCGAGGCGGGCATCAATACACTAGGAGACCCAGGCTACTGGACCTACACCCTTCTCCTATGAGCTGAAGAAGGTTCAGGTTGGGTCGAGATTCCCGGAATCTCAACGCCATCCCTCCCCACCAAATCAACTTCAGGTCGCTCGACCTCCTCGGCCATGACGGGTTCATCCGCAAATTCTCCCTCTTCTAGGATCACAGGACCCCTGCTGCGCAGACCGCGAGAGCAAAGGACGGGGACTTCCTCCTCCTCTTCTTCTTCCCCCTACTCTTCAACACCAGAAGGAACTACTTTGGGCATCAAAGCTTCAGCCTCCGATTCCCTCCTAGCCTTCTTTGGGATAGGCTCACCCTTGGAAGCAGAGCCACGGGAACGTTTAGACACAGCCTGCCGACTCTTTTTAATAGGTTGCCCCTTAGGTGCTACTGACCTTGTTCCTATCCTTACTTCCCCTCCAATTTCCCTCTCGGCTGCCTGATACTCGTCCATACCTCGCATACGTTTGTTGGTGTAACACCCCGCTCCCGGAATACGTACTTAGTTGCGTATTCAGTTTTTCGATCGTATTTTTCGATTTACTTCCTGTATTTAACCGATTTCAGTTTCAAATATTATTTTTCAGTATATTAGATTTTCTATGATTTTCTGGAATTTCCTTGGATTAAGAGGAATTTCTTCAAAACCGGTGTCGACCAGTGTCGCTGATCGATTCTCGGATTTTTAATTTACAAACAGTTGGGAATTTCTAGAAAGTCTTTTAGGCATTATTTCTTAGTATAATATTTTCTACCTAAATACTTTTTATGAGTATTTTATAAATTTATGAAAATTCCACCGGAGTCGGTAGCTAATTGATTCCGGGATTTTTAGTTTTAAAACTATAAAGTATTTCTTAAAACGGATTTCACCATGGGACTTAGTATATTATTCTTGATTTTTGGTAAATTTTGCGAGTCGTTCCGAGATACTTGATTTCGGGACGATTTCGGTATTTTTCGTAATGTTTTCCACATCTTCGACTTAAACCCGGGAATCTGTGTTTCCAATATTTTCATTTTTCTAGTCAAAGAGAATATCTTCTCTTTATCAATTCTTTTCCTTTTTCCTTTTTCCTTATTTCTCTTCCTTCCTCCACAATCCACAAGATTTTCCAATTTTCCAAAATTCCAACAATTCCAAAATCCCATTTTCTTCCACACACTTCCACCAACTTCCTCATTAATGCCTCTCTTTCTCTCTCTCTTCCATGGCCGGCCAAGTGGCCAAAAGAGGGACACCTCATCCCCCCTCATTTGCAAAAACCCCCCTCTCTTCTATCTTATTTGCATCTCCTTTACAAATCCAAACCCTATATAAACTTTTCCTTTACATTTCTATTTCTTTTTCTCTTCACTTCACCAAAGAATTTGTCTCCACAAGATTTCTCCTTCATCTCAACTTCAACCACCAACTCCAACACATCACCAAGGCCATCATCTCCACCTCAACCACCACTACCTTGGATTGGGATCGTAGCTTTCTTCGTCGGCTATATAGTTGAGGATCAAGTTGGTGATAATTGTCGACCGCGATCCTTCCGAACTCGTAAAGCTTCAATTAACCATTCCTAGTGAGTATTTTTACTCACCAAGACTCATACAATTCTTAGTATGTTTATGTTTCCATATCTTGTACATTCGTGTCTTTAAATCATGTTATTTGACTATCAAACACAACCATCAGATTCTGTTCTGAACTCTGTTTTCAGACTACGATTAGTCGACTTGACCTAAGGACTAGTCGACTTGAAACCCTTAGTTGAAACGTAACCTTTTCTAGAACACAGTTTTAGTCGACTTAGGTTATTTATTAGTCGACTAGAAACCTCGATTAGTCGACTACTCCCTTGACCCTAGTCGACTAACTTTTCCTGAATCAGAAACCCAACTCTCTGTTACACAGTTTTAGTCGACTTAGAGTGTCTGTTGGTCGACTTGAAATCACTGTTAGTCGACTACTCTTTCCATCCTAGTCGACTAACTTTTCCTGAAACCAGATTCCAACTCTCTGGAACCCAGTTTTAGTCGACTAGATCATACTGTTAGTCGACTAGAGACCACTATTAGTCGACTACCCCATCTATCCTAGTCGACTAACTTTGGCTGTCTGTTATAATTAATTACTATCTTAAATGTGGATCTTATACTTAGTTCATGTAATTGTATATTGTACTTCATGACTTGTTAATGAACCATTTCAACCTCTTATCATGCTATCTATTAAACCAAGGCATGATACACTTGACCTCTTGATTATCACGTTAAGGGAATGTGGTACCTGATCTCTTGTTATGTACTCCAGTTATGATTCCAGTTATGATTCTTGTTATGACTCGTTATGATCCTGCTCATTCCCTTAATCTGATAATTATGTTAATAAACCATAAAAAGGACAACTTGTATAGGGAATGGGAGGAAGTGATGGATGCCGGAATGATACCTTGCTTATAGTAATGGAATAAAATATTGACGATTCGTGTTAGTGGGACTTTGGGCCCACAGAAGATGCGTGTTAGGGGGACTTAGGGCCCTCAAACTGGTCCCAGGTGTATGGGAACTACTATAAGAAGTGATATCAGTTCTCCATCTACTTCCGTTAACAACCCTCGACTAGCTTATATATGGATGTATGTGAGTTGGGATATATACCGAGACACATACCTAGATATATGGGTCAGACGAGTAATAATAATAAGCGGTACCTTTTGTAACTCTTGTTATGCTTGTTATGACTTCCTTTATGTACCCCTGTCATGTCATGTTACTTGTTCCTGTTATGATTCTTGTTATTCCTTTTATATCTGTTATGCGTTCCTGTTATAACCTCTTTATTACTCCGTTGTATATGCTTGGCTTACGATGATGTGAGATAAAGGTATATAGATGAGGGTTTCCTTGTTTGGATTATTCCTTCGACGTACTAGTCTCATAAAGCCGTAATCTAAGCTTATACTATGTCTTTCCAACTTTAACCGTTATGCTTCCATCTCCGACTGGTTGATATTTATTATACTGTTCTAACTCTCCTATTCTTGTCGCTTTGCCATTTGGCTATAGCCTGTTCATTGTTGGGAGGTCCTGACTCCCTTGGATTTGTATGTTCAGGTTCCGAAGCTTGGATCGAAGTGGAACCATCCACAGAGGATCAAGCTTTTCTTAGTGAGCAAGCAGACTAGTTCCTGTTCTTTTGTGCCAAGCTTCTCTCTTTGACTCACGGGGTCTTCATCCAACTCGTGAGCCTTTTGTGTCCTTATTGTATATTGTACTTTTGGACTTGGTTGTGATAAAAGACATATGTAATGTGTAATATTTTATCATATCCTGTGATAGCTTTGTATTTGTACTTTTAAGTTGGCATATGAATGAATACCACGCTTTGTTGTACTCTGATCCTTGTTGTACTTAATGCTTAGCGTATATACGTGGGGGCACTTTCTGACCTGCGTATATACGTCGCAGTGACGTCCCCGTATCCGTGGGATCGGGGCGTTACAGTTGGACTCTAACTTGATCTCGTAAGATGCCTTAATGCTCTTAATGCAAGAGGTATTTATCCCGAAACCAGGCATCCTACTAGCCAGGGAGTACCAGGTGCAGAAACTGAGGCTGGTATAACAATTGGGCGTCTTGTGAGGCAAGCTGAAAACAGCTTTTGTCCCTCCAGCTACAGTGTAGTATCACGCCCGAGCACCTTCAAATAAATTTCCGCTGAAGTAAAGGCCGGCGTTGGGGTTGCCGACATATAATTGATCATAGCCGAACTGCCGAGCAAAATGGCTAGGCATGTAAAGCTCGATCGTACATGAATTCCCTTGCCGGAAGATCAGGTATCTAGGCTGAATATTGATCAGCCACAAGAAGACTCCTGATGGCAGCCTTGTGAAATCATTTGGCCCCGCAAGGTCGGTAAACTTATCCCCGTAGGATGCATCAGCAATCTCAGGGAAGCAACGGTCGAGCTAATAGTTCGAAATGTTCAGAATGGATTTCTGAACATAAAACATATAGTAGTGAGTTCAGCTCGAATTCTCCAGCTTCTGGGCGAAGGGAACAAAACCTGCAGAAAGAGGAACCACCGTCATCAGTGAAGGACAGTGCATAACGTACCAAGCCATCAGGTACGTATATGGAAGCTCGATCCTAGGATTAGGGATCTTCACTCTCGACCTTCCCTCCGAATCGACCACTGGCCTGCTCTTAGTATTTATAATGGCCTCCACTTGGCACAGGCTTTTGACTAGAGCCCATAAACTGCTCTGTATTCCGGCTACCATCGCTGGAAGGAGAGCGATAGATTTCTCGTAGGCAAGCAAGACCGCCAGGTACACCACATCAGCAATAATTACTTCATGTGGCAGTGTTGGCACCACACAATGTTTCAGCCACAGCATAAGGAAGCCCGCCAATAGAGCCCGGTTAGAAATGGGAACTCGGGCCTAGTGATAAAAACTTTCAAAGACCGTATCAGGTCTGAAAGTGTCCTCGTTTGACTCAGTAGTGTAAGAGCTTGCAGAGGCATTGATCCTCTCAGCAATTTCCTCGTTAGTGCAAGAAGCCAGACTAGTCACTGGGCTATCTTTCTCATTTATGCCGTTGAACAGATAACTCACCCAGGACATCTGTTTGACACCCCTGTTCCTCCAGGAGGATATCTGCCCAACAGATGTGGAAGTGGCACAACACTTTCCAATATGTCTCATACACCCGAGAATCCTCGTTCTTTAGGAGGTGAAGTTCCTCAGAAATTGGGACGTATTCTTCATAAGGGGCATCTCCCATAACTAGCCCCGAGACTTCATATAGTTCATGAAGAGCGAGCCCCATCTCCCCGACTGGAGTAAAAAATGTGCCCGTCAGAGGATTATAATGCTCCAGCACGGCATAAAAATTATGGGAACTCTGCGGGAGGCCATATTGGATAGCCCTGACCGAGTCATATAGCCCCACCTGCTGCAGCAGAGCCCCGAGCTCGATGAGAACAAATCCAACTATTCTACCCCACCATGATTTGTCGGTAGAATAGACCCACCCAAGCGGATGAAAGTCAACGAGAAAATCACCCTTAACTTTCAAAAACTGATTGATGAAGGTGGTGCCAAGCTGAGGGGTTTCTCCCTTCGGATACTCAGGCCTGACTAACCCGGGAAATAAACTGTAGATATCCTTCCCATGGCCTGCAGAGTATACTTCTTTGGCACCTAATCTGCCAAAAGGGACGCCGGAGACAAACAGGAAAGATCTCAATCCATCGCACGATGAACAGACATGTGATGAAGATAAGACAAGGAATACATCCTCTCCATATTGGGAAGAAAGAACCACCTGTCCCCTATCTGACGGAGCCACTTGTAGTCTCCGTCATGCAGAATCCTATCATCCTCGTCAATGGCGTCACCGAAGAGGAAAGCAGGCTTCCATAACGAAGTACGGGAATCCGTCTCGAACAATCCATCGGAGATAATCTCCCAAAGGGTCACCATACTGGCCTTGATGATCCTCTCCCTTCGCTCCTTTGATTTACATGTAGTCACGAGAGCAGTCTTCTGAAGCACGAATGTCAGATTACGATCAGTGCCACCTACGTGCCCAAAGTGGTACTTCTTGGACAAGATGCTGGAAGAGTATCGCACTGTAATAAAGATGACACTTAGTCAGAAATCTAAAAGAAAATGGCTAAGTGTTTGAAATTCAAACGCGGGAATGAACCCAGACGCAGAAATAAGCAAAATCTGCGTCCAGACTCAAAGAATGCGAGGCTTGCATGAAGCCCGCATTTCAAAATCCATAACTTAGAAAAATTTCTAAGTATCGGACTCAGACACGAGACTCAGTAAAACTTGTGTCTGATCTTACAAGACGCGAGAATCATAAGAAGTCTGCGTCTGAACTCCCCACACTTAGAAATATTCTGAGCATTGAGTCTAAAACGCAAGGCTCAATGAGGCCCGGGTTCAACAAACAGATACGGACTCAAGTTGATGAAGCAAAGACGCAGAGGTCGTCAAACCTGCGTCTTGCCTACCAATTTAAGAGCCGCGTCTGAAAATCAAACACGGGCATGAGCCTCACGTTGGCAGTTCACATTCAAAAGAGACTTAAGAGTTAAGAGAACTCTTTAAGCCCCTTCAATGGCGGAAGCCAAATCAGTTGGTTTTACTACCTGAAATGGGGGCCTCCTGCGTGGAAAGACCACCCATTTAATCTCCGAAGCGACAGCGCTTGAGGACGAGGAAGCAGGTTTGGTCTTCGGTGCCATTTTGACCGTGAGATCGGTGTTAAAGACGGTGAAAATGGAAAAAGCTTCAAACTTTTCTTAGCCCTAGATATAATACTCAGCGAAGAAAAAGAAGAGTCTAATGATGACTCTTGAAAGACTATTATATTTTATAGGCACAGTGATCTGAAGAGATACGCGGCGCATGGCTCGAGGCCTAATCCCTGCCCGACGCGTGGCGTGCGTCTTAAATGCGATGCGAATTTCACGCGTCAAAGGAAAGATGTCCCCTCAACTCCGCTGGACATGTGACAACGCGCCCAAAACGCGGACTCGCGTTTAACAAAAACCGCGTCCCTCCAAAGGTCGCGCCTCTTTAGCAAGATCAAAGCCGCGCCTAGTCAATAGAGTGAGAGCTGCGTCTTCACTTCAAAGATCGCGTCCCTCTAGAGGCCGCATTTCTTCAGCAAATTAATAGATGCCTCCCTACTCTGAGTAAGGACTGCGTCTCTAAAGCAACATGACTCCTGCATCTACAAGACTTGCATTCAGTCTATGCTTCTGCAAATCAGTTCAACAGTACACTGGCACAAGCAGACGACTGTTTACCCCTGGTTTAACAGTACACCAACAACCAGCTCAGAGCACTGTGGAGGTCTGGACTGTGTATCTAGATACTCACCACGATCATCTCTGGTGGCTTCAAAGGATTTTACAGTACACTCACGAAGACCATACTTCAGACAAGATCAAGCTCATAATATCTCAAATGATTGTCAATCCAATCATAAGAAGTATGAATTCAACCAGAGTCCAAAGTATTTTGAAATCCATCCCAGTCAACCGTGGAATATCGAAAACTTTGGAGGAGTTCTGTAGGCTGTCTAAAAATCACTAAAGACAAGTTGTCAAAAAGCAGAATCCAAACTCCAGGCGCAAGGCTAATCATCGCCACCAGCGCAGCACCAAGACGCGAGGGTTGAAACCCGCATCTCAACATCACTGCAAGGATCAAGACGCGAGGGTTGAAACCCGCATCCCAGCGTTATTGCAGTACCAAGAAGCAGAGTCCAAAGCCCGCGTCTCACGTGAAGCTTGACGCAGAATTAGAAGCTCGCGTTTCTCAAGCATCACCTTAATGGCAAAATGCGAAGCCCAAAGCCCGCGTCTCAGTTATAACTGCCCTCATTATTGGGTCAATTACTGCCGACGTAATGAGGGAGTTAACCCTCATTATGGAGTGTTTTTAGGGGACACGTTTACCCCCTAAAACCTCTATAAATAGCCTAGTTTGCTATGGAAGAGGGATCGAAAAATTCTTGGTAAAAAAAGAACTTCGGTTGTAAGTCATAGAAGCACCAAGATCTCCAGTTGAAAAGAAAAAGAGAGTTCAACTCTTCTAACAACTTGCTGAGTTCAAGTTTGTTTTTGCCTACAGTCTCTTTGAGATTCTTGGTAGACAGGAGCTGTGTTACTTCGTCCACTATCCAAAGAGAAGATTCCCAAGAGGTCCTGAAGTTCACCCAGTCAAGAAAATAAGATTCACTTTCCATTGCCACATCAAGAACCCGGCATTAAATAAAGGAGAGATTTGAGCTTGAATATTTCCCTTCTCTTGTGAAAGGGTTATTGATCTGCTGTAATTTTTTTACAACCAAATAAAGAATCTACTCCTCGATCCTCAATTTTCCCCCACCAAACAACTTCAGAGCCGGCCAAGCTTTCCACGAAGCAACCGGTGGAGAAGCAGAAAAAGCTTCGATATTCCAAAGTTCTCCCGAAGGACAAAACAGAAGGGACTTCAGCACCTAACTGCTTTGATGTGTTGGCTCAACTGGCTAACATCCTGACCAGAATCACTCTTTATGAGCTCCTGAGGCTATCAAAGTCAATAAGAGAAGCTCTGAGAGAAGCTCTAGCCGATGCTGAGGTTTTCATGGCCCAGATCCCGGTTGGACCATAGGAGGAAAATAAAGAAGACTGTCTCCACGCCTCTCAAATACCCCCTGCATCAACTTCACACCAGGCGACATGAAGGTCAAGGGGAAACATGATAGGCCCCTGTACTTCACAAGATACATCGGATCTTCTGAAGTGAGCCGCATTCAGGTAGATCTAGGATCCACGTTGAGCATTATGCCTCGCCGGGCCGATTGAACGCCACCCAAACTACCATCTATAGTTTCAACGCCAATGGTACGCGCCCAATGGGAAAGATCAAACTCAAATGTTTGATTGGGGACCTGAGATCTGAAGTGACGTGCTATGTGATTGACGCTGACACTTCATACAATTTGCTGCTCAGACGACCATGGATTCATCGTAACTCTTTCGTCCCTCCACCCTCCATCAAGTCATGAAATATATTGAAAAAAGTGGGAAAGTCAGAATGTTGATTGCCGAAAGGCATCCGTTCAAGGGGGTAGAGAATTATTTCACAGACTCCCTCCTGTATCAGGAATCTCTGGAGACGAACGAGAGTCCATAGCTAGAGAAACCGACTCTGGTAATGAAGCTGACACTGAACCAGAGGCAGAGGAAGAATGTCTTTGGGAGCTGAACCCACTTGTAACGAGTATTAATAAACTCGATGTCAATAACCTCGCCAATGATGTAGGCGAGTGGTATATTAATGAAGAGTTAGATTTGGCTTACTTTTCTGTGTTGGCTTCTGATTCTATACCATCAGACACTAGTATTGATGTAGATGATGACCCCTGGTAGGTAATAGATGCTCTGATATCATTGCATGTACCGGTAAGGTCACCCCTCACGGTATATTAAGGTGTCAGTGATGTGCAAGGATCATTGTTTATGGTCCCAGTAAGACGCAAAGGCCAAAGACCAATCCTTTTTGAAAGAGTCGGGTCCAAATCAATGACCTGGAAAAACTCAAAAAGCGATGATGAATCCCCGTAATTCTTTCATTATGAGCCAAACGTACTCAGAATGATGGAGAACATGGGGTACAACCTAACAAGGGGTCTTGGCTTGAACTTCGGCAAAGGAAGAAGAACATTGCTTCGATCTTTCGTTCCAAAAAGGAAGACCCCTGATTATTATCATCGAACTCGTAGGGGGTTGGGCTATGTGTCAACTCAGCCTCTGGGTCTGAAGGGTCATTATACCATAATCACTCATCGGTTACATCATCGTGGGAGTCAGATGTCAGTGTCGACAACATCTTCAGAGAACTTTCAGTAAACATGGTTTCAACAAGCCACCTAGAAGATGGAGATGAAGAAATAATCCAGTCAGATACAGATCCTTGGATCAAACACCTAAACACTCTCTGGGATATTTGCTTCGAACAACGTGAACCACCCACAGAGGATAAGGTCACCCAGATCAATCTGAGAGATGAGGCTAATCTGAGCCCATCTTTATGAGCGAAAGCTTATCACCCTCCGAGAAGGAAGATCTAATATCTCTTGTGCAGGAGCATATAGATATCTTCACTTGAAATTATGAGGACATGCCTGGCCTTAATCCTCGAGTGGCTATGCATTGCCTCAACATCAATCTGGATGTGAAACCAGTCAAATAACAACAGCGACTGTTCTGTCCATAAATAATGGAAGCAATCTAGTCAGAAGTCAAAAACTCATAGACTCTGGCTTCATCAGGAAAGAACAACACCTCAATTGGGTAGCCAATATCGTCCCCATTACTAAGAAAAATGAGAAGATCCGAGTTTGTATTGATTTTCGCGATCTAAATGAGGCTTGTCTGAAAGATTAATTCCCCCTCCCAATTACGGATGTCATGATCGACAACACGTGTGGGTTTGAACGGATGTCCTTCATGGACGGATCTTGAGACATAATCAAATCAAGATGTACCCTGATGATGAAAAATGCACATCTTTCAGGACGCCATTGGGGGTATATTGTTATACTGTCATGCCCTTCGAATTGAAGAACGCAGGAACGACATACCTGAAGGCTATGAATGTAATTTTTCACGAGCATATACGCAAAACAGTAGAATGCTACGTCGATAACATTGCAGTAAAAAGTCGTGCCAAGGGTGATCACATAGAGATCTAAAGACAGTGTTCAATATTATGCGGGCGCATCAGACGAAGATGAATACCACCAAATCGTTCCTGGGGGTAGCCAGCGGTAAATTCCTAGGGTTTTTGGTTACATCCAAAGGAATCTACCTTGACTCAGAGAAAATCTGTGTTGTCCAGGAGATGCAGCCTCCAAGGAACCTCAGGGAACTTAGAGGGTTGCAAGGGCAATTAGCATACATCCGGAGGTTTATCTCAAATCTTTCGGGAAGATGCCAACCCTTCACCAAATTTATGAAGGAGGGTGTCTCATTATCTTGGGACGACGCATGCCAACAAGCGTTCGAGGAAATCAAATGATACCTCACACAACCACCTATCCTTATAGCTCCGGTCTCAGGAAAACCTTTCCTGATATATGTTCGAACGATAGATCATTCCTTAGGAGCTTTGTTTGCCCAGAATAATGATCAGGGATACGAGCAGGCATTCTACTATTTAAGTAGAACTATGATCGGAGCCGAACATCAGTACAACCTGATAGAAAAGGAATGTTTGGCGTTGGTGTTCGCCGTCCAGAAAATGTGACATTACCTGGTGGGTCAAAACATACATGTCGTATCAAAAGTCAATACTTTAAGGTTTCTTATGACAAAGCCATCGTCAGTAAATGGTCGACTGGCGAAATGGCCCATATTACTCTCCCAATATGAGATGCAAATCCTACCACAAAAAGCCATGAAGGGACAGGCGGTGGCAGATTTCCTGACTGAGCATCCAGATCTGAGAGCGACCAAACTTTATAAGGATCTCCCAGACGAGGTCGCTGAAGTTTGTCTGACTCAGATGTCTTTCGAAGGACAGGTGTGGCAACTCTTCTTCGACGGTGCATCAAGAATGGGTCCGCGAGGGAATGTCATGTTGGCCCAGTGGCCTTCCACTCTAGTTTTGATGATGATTAACTCATGTAGTTATGTTTACTAATTATCTTGTGATGTTTAGTTTCAGATCATTTAATCAAGATATTTGTTGGTGATTGCTTCAACAAGATGGTTTGGAAGCTTTCACGTGGTGATTCCAGAGCCCGAGCATCAAGATCATACATAGCACTCGTTGGAGTCTAGCTCGGTGGATCATGGAGTTTTGGATCGAGTCGGCTTGGAGACGGCGTTCTACAAGAAGACTTCGGTACCATAGTTTTTAGTTTGTTTTTATATCCATGTGTAAAGATTAGATAGTGTGATATGCTCAAGTTCACAATACACACACGTTTCATGTTTTGGATATTGGTTTTCGGTTTTTGGTTTAACCGACTTTGGTTTTCATGAATAGTTAGATCAAAACAAGTTTAAATGATTTATGTATAGTAGATTCATTCTATATACATGCATGCTTAACTTCCTAGACAAACTTATTTTGACTTACCTATTCATGTGGTTTGGTGTTTTGTATTTTTAACAAAACATTATTTTGGAATTAAAGACAAAAACTATGATATGTATATGTTTCATGTATATTGGACCTATGTCCATATACAACATGCCTAAAAGTGTTTAAGTATCATGTTTTTGTATTTGAATGAGTTTTAGGAAAAATCAGATTTCCTATTAAAAAATACAAGTTTGGAAAAATACAGGTTTTGGTTTTCGAAAATATTTGTAAGACACAAAAATGGTTCAATATGTTTGATATTTGTCTTGAAATTTTTATCACATGTTTGTATATCAATGAAAAATGATAAAACTATTTTTGTGGAATTTTAAAAGATTTACGGACATTTTTAGAATATTTTTTAACAAGTTTTTCTGACCCAGAACCCTGCTTTACAGGCTCTGGCGGTCGACCGACCGGTCGACCGTACCCCAGAGTCGGTCGACCGGGCGGTCGACCGACGTGCACAAGCCTGTGCACGTTGGCCAGGCACTTGTGCCGGTCGACCGGGCGGTAGACCGGGCCAGAGAGCTTTGCTCTCTGGTTTTGGGCGGTCGATCGGGCGGTCGACCGGCTTCTTCCAACGGTCAAAATTATGACCATTGGCGGTCGACCGGCCAGTCGACCGCCAGCCGCCTTGGCTGACTTTTCAGCCAACGGCTAGTTTTTGTGTGTGGGTTATATAAACCCCAATTCTTTGGGATTTTGGCTAAGATTTTCAAGGAGAAAAATTCACATCTTTTTAGTGTTTTCAAGCCAAAAGTTTTGAGTGCAAAATTTCTAAATCTCTATTTGTTTTAAAGTGTTTTGTTTATTTCAAAGAAATTAGGTTTTTGGGAACTAGTTCTTGATCTAAAATTTTTATATCTACTTTGGTGTTTTCCCAAGAGAATTTCTTTAATCAAAACACTTTGTTTTCCACACTTGAGCTATATCTCCTATCATATTCTATTAGGATCATTTATTTGCGGGAAAAGAAATTGTTTGAGGTTGTGGACACCTCCAAGTTGTAAACCCTTTCATTTATGATATCCCTCTTTGGTAGAGGTGGATTTGGGTTGTTGGTTGCCCCCTCTTTGGTAGAGGTTGAGGTTGTGGTTTACTCCCTCTTGTGTGAGGTGGAGTTGGATTGGTGTTTGCCTCGGTGGAGGTTGTATTTGTTGGATTGGTGGAGTTCGGTACTCCGGTCTTCGGTAGACCATTTGATTGCCTCGGTGGAGGTTGTATTGGTTGAGAGAGGAGTTCGGTACTCCCGGTTGTATTTACAAATCCTCAGTGGAGGTTCCCTCGGTGGAGGTCCTAGGTGGACAAGTTAGTGGATTAGAAATCCTTCTCGGTGAAAGCGGGGACGTAGAGCTTGGTGCTCGAACCTCGGAACACATCTTGTTGTTTGCGTTTGATCCATTGACTCTTAACTCTCTCTTTCTCTCTTTATATTGTGCCTTGCATCTATTCATATTGCTCATTCATATATTATATGCTTGGCTTGCTTGTTTGTGTGCCTCACTTGTACTTAACCACGAGAGCTTCATATAGCGCCTCAACTCGTATTCAGAGGAATCAAGAGGAGTTAGTTCAGAGCCCTTTACGGGAAATTCGGCTACACTCGTTGGTTGCACCAAGTGTTGTTGCAATTAGTTTTTAATTTCCGCATTTAGTTCATTAGATTAGTGGTACACCTATTCACCCCCCCTCTAGGGTACTTTCAATTGGTATTAGAGCCTACACTCCTGATATTTAGTTTAACCACCTAGGAGTGAGATCTTGGTTTGCTAATCTTTCATTTGCATTTGCACGTATATTTGTTTGCACACACTCATGGATTGCTTGTCACCTCCTATGTTCAATGTCTCCAACATTGACATATGGAAACTTAGAATGTCCATGTACCTAAAAACCTTAGGCTTGCATGTTTTCCTTGCCGCTACCAAGAAATGCTATCTTGGTAACCGCAATCATATAAGGGCCAATACACTTGCCCTTGAGGCTATTAGAAGCACGCTTAACAAAGATTATCTTATGCTTGTTTCTAACTATGATTCCGCCTTTGCAGTGTGGAACAAGTTGACCACCTCCAAGCTTCAATTGCCAATCCAACCGGAGGATGAATCTAGCGGAGAATCCGAGTCACAATGCTTCATGGTCCAAGGGAATGACTCCCTTGAGGTATACTCAGAAAGTCAATTAGATAGTGATGATTGTGCTAGTTCTTCTAGTAATGAGCATGTTGATCCCAACACATTAAATGAAGAACTTTCTATAGTTTGTGAAAAATTGATAGAAAAGTATAATATTTTGAAAAAGAAAAGTCTAGGACTTAACAATGAAAATAAAGATTTGCTTTCTAGACTTGACTTGGTTTTGCAAGAAAAGGTGGAGATTTCTAATGAAAGGGATTCATTGAAATGTAGACTTAATCTTGCTCTAAAGGAAAATGAATTTTTAAAATTTAAAAATGATTGTGAAATTATTTTGAAGAAAAATGAAAACTTGTCTTCAAAAGTTAATTTTGTTTTAAAAGAAAATGATTCTTTAAAAATGAAAATTGCTTCTATTTCCAAGGATTTAGAAATGTGTTTAAAGAAAAATGAATTTTTGCAAAATAATATTGATACACATGTTTGCCATGCTAGGATAGCTTCACCTAGTTCACCTATTGCATGCCACACTTCTTCTTTAATTGAAAAAGATATATCTATGCTAAAGAAGAATATGGATTGTTTGGGCTCCATTTTGAGCCATTGTGTTTCTAGCCACACACGTTTGGAATCTTTATTTCGAAAGAAACAAGTTCCATCTTTGCATGCACACCCTCCACGGCATACACATGCTACTCACGGTCACCACCATCACACATTGTATGCTCATGTGTACACATGTACACATTGTGGACGAAAGGGCCACCTTGCTAAATTTTGCTATGATCGTATACATGATGTTAATTTAGCAAATAAATTTGTTTGGGTTAGAAAAGGTACAACCCCCATGGACCCAAAAGAGTATGGGTACCAAAGACCACCCCTATTGTATTTGATGTAGGTGTAGGCTCTCGCATGACGTGAGAGTTATGGTGCCTTGAGGTGGATGCGTTCCGAGCTTTATGAGGACTATATGGATGCATCACTTTCAAGGGAAGTTTGGTGGGAGGACCACCTTAGTTTGGAGAACTAGAGAGTGCCTTCATCGGTTTTGGTATCGATCTCTAACTCCCGTTTATGTTTGCATGCTTATTATGACTTTCATTTGTAGCATGTCATGTTTTAATGCTCATTATGCTTATGCCATGTGATTTAGATTAGTGATATACATGTTTAGTTATTTAAGACACCCATGTTTAATATGGACCTATATCTATGTGTTCTCACTTTATTTTTAACTAATATATATGTCCTAGATCTAATGCACATACATATACATAATGATCATATGTGTGTTTATGACCTTTGTTTTTGATGCTTCATGATTTGAATATATGTTTAAATGTTAGTTTTCGTTAAGACTAGGATTTATACTTGTACATATAGTGGGCCACAAATAAATTTTATATGTTTGAGCTTGAATGCTTATTTGTACCCATTAGATGTGCTAGTATAGTCTAGTTTTGATGATTCATGCATTTAACTTGTATTCCCATGTTTTCCATGTTTATATGTTTAACTTCATGTATATGTCTATCTTGTCTAAACTATTAATTATACATATACATCCTTTGAGCCACGTGCCTTAATGCATATACATTTGTGGACTCGTTATGTTTTGGATATGTATGTATACTTTAGTTTATACTTGACATACATATGCCTTGAAGAAATTGAGTTTTGATGATTTTTATGTTTTGAGGAATATTGAGCTTGAATGTCTATTTTCATGATTATTTGTGTCACATAACACTTGTACACTCACTTCATTTAAATGTTTCTCATGATTATGTTTTTCATGAGAATGTATGGGCTTTATTGACTTCGAGTGTTTAGTGTCATGTGATTTACATGTGTTTCATGAAAAATATTTATGTTTTATTCCTTGCTTGAAGGATTTCGTACTAGTTTACAAATTTTTCCATTTAACTAGTTCGTATTCTTCATTATGGTAGTGTTTTCAAAGATACTATATTTTTCAAACCTCTTTTTTTGAAAACCCCTACCTTCCAAGGGCGGTTGGATGGGAGACCATGCACATGTTTGCTTTATAGTGAAAATCATTTTAAACTTGAGCATGATTGGGTGGTGGGAAATATGAGATATACTCTTGACATTATTGTTGTTTCAATTGGTATCATTGGATTCTTTCAATAGGTATCAATATTGACATTTCTTGTATACTCATATATATTTTTATGTATGTATGCTTTCACTTCAAATTGTATCAATTTCGATTGGTATCTAATTTTTCATACATATATATATGTTTATGCTAAAGCTTGAATTTTTAATGACCATCATATTTCAATTGAATAGTTTTCAATTGATATTCTAAACACAAGCTTATGCATCCTTTTAGTTGGTATTTCATAAAGGGGGAGAAAATTTGTATTTTTATCTTTCAATTGGTATTTTGTTTACCGTTGATTTCTACTCCCACACTTTATATTGAAAATTGATTTTATTTTGATATCATATGCTCTAAATGACAAATACTTACAATTGGTATCAAGATTTCATTTGTTTTCTCAAAATTGGTATCAATGCCTTATTTACTTTCAAGTGGTATATGTTTACTTTCATTTGGTATCTAAATGTACTACTTTGACACATTTTTAATTGGTATCAAATTTATTTTATTGAGAAAATTCGAAATGTTTTAATAAGAAATATGAAAAATATTTTGATTTATATTGCCTATATGCAAGGGGAGCTTAACATCTCTTCTATATATAGATTCATGTTGTGTGTATCCTATATTGAGGAGCTTGACAACTCTTTTTTATGTGGTACACGTGTGTAGGTGGAGCTTCACATCTCCTCTTATGCATTACATATTATGCGTTATGTGAATTAGGGCTTGTCATCCCTCTTTCGTGTAATGTATATGTGTAGGTAAGTTAACTTAGCGTCTTCCTCTTCATGAATGTATATCGCATATATCTATTTATTGATTTGTTTGTTTGACCCCTTAGTTAATTCTTTGTTTCGAACAAAAAGGGGGAGAAGAATTTATTGATTTGTTTTTACTTTGAGCCCTTGTTGATGATTGACAAAAAGGGGAAGAAGTATTTGGTATATATATGCATGTTTTTGGAAAAAGGAGTTATGTTTATGCATATATGTTTTGTGTTTTTGCAAATAGGAGAAAAATATTTGATG
Organism: Agave tequilana; assembly: GCA_038442645.1. Lineage (NCBI taxonomy): Eukaryota > Viridiplantae > Streptophyta > Magnoliopsida > Asparagales > Asparagaceae > Agave > Agave tequilana. The sequence continues at coordinate 89,803 of JAVJIF010014200.1, forward strand.
TGTTTCATGTTTATCTCCATGCATTTGCATACATGTTCATGAGCCTTCATTGCATATTTATTATGTTTCTTCCTATGCATGAGTTAAGGGGGAGCTTCTTTGAAGCTTAACTTTAATCCATGCATATATAACTCCATGAGTTTTGTCATCATCAAAAAGGGGGAGATTGTTGGCCCAGTGGCCTTCCACTCTAGTTTTGATGATGATTAACTCATGTAGTTATGTTTACTAATTATCTTGTGATGTTTAGTTTCAGATCATTTAATCAAGATATTTGTTGGTGATTGCTTCAACAAGATGGTTTGGAAGCTTTCACGTGGTGATTCCAGAGCCCGAGCATCAAGATCATACATAGCACTCGTTGGAGTCTAGCTCGGTGGATCACGAAGTTTTGGATCGAGTCGGCTTGGAGACGGCGTTCTACAAGAAGACTTCGGTACCATAGTTTTTATTTTGTTTTTAGATCCATGTGTAAAGATTAGATAGTGTGATATGCTCAAGTTCACAATACACACACGTTTCATGTTTTAGATATTGGTTTTCGATTTTTGGTTTAACCGACTTTGGTTTTCATGAATAGTTAGATCAAAACAAGTTTAAATGGTTTATGTATAGTAGATTCATTCTATATACATGCATGCTTAACTTCCTAGACAAACTTTTTTTGACTTACCTATTCATGTGGTTTGGTGTTTTGTATTTTTAACAAAACATTATTTTGGAATTAAAGACAAAAACTATGATATGTATATGTTTCATGTATATTGACCTATGTCCATATGCAACATGCCTAAAAGTGTTTAAGTATCATATTTTTGTATTTGAACGAGTTTTAGGACAAATCAGATTTCCTATTGAAAAATATAAGTTTGGAAAAATACAGGTTTTGGTTTTCAGAAATATTTGTAAGACACAAAAATGGTTCAAAATATTTGATATTTGTCTTGAAACTTTTATCACATGTTTGTATATCAATGAAAAATGATAAAACTATTTTTGTGAAATTTTAGAAGATTTATGGGAATTTTTAGAATATTTTTTAACAAGTTTTTCTGACCCAGAACCCTGCCTGACAGGCTCTAGCGGTCGACCGACCGATCGACCGTACCCCAGAGTCGGTCGACCGACGTGCACAACCCTGTGCATTTTGGCCAGGCAGTTGGGCCGATCAACCGGGCAGTTGACCGGGCCAGAGAGCTTTGCTCTCTAGTTTTGGGCGGTCGACCGGCTTCTTCCAACGGACAAAATTATGACCGTTGGCGGTCGACCGGCCGGTCGACCGCCAGCCGCCTTGGCTGACTTTTCAGCCAACGGCTAGTTTTTGTTTGTGTGTTATATAAACCCCATTTCTTTGGGATTTTGGCTAAGATTTTCAAAGAGAAAAATTCACATCTTTTCAGTGTTTTCAAGCCAAAAGTTTTGAGTGCAAAATTTCTAAATCTCTATTTGTTTTAAAGTATTTTGTTTATTTCAAAGAAATTAGGTTTTTGGGAACTAGTTCTTGATCTAAAATTTCTATATCTACTTTGGTGTTTTCCCAAGAGAATTTCTTTGATCAAAACACTTAGTTTTCCACACTTGAGTTATATCTCCTATCCTATTCTATTAGGATCATTTATTTGTGGGAAAAGAAATTGTTTGAGGTTGTGGAAACCTCCAAGTTGTAAACCCCTTCATTTGTGATATCCCTCTTTGGTAGAGGTGGATTTGGGTTGTTGGTTGCTCCCTCTTTGGTAGAGGTTGAGGTTGTGGTTTGCTCCCTCTTGTGTGAGGTGGAGTTGGATTGGTGTTTGCCTCGGTGGAGGTTGTATTTGTTGGATTGGTAGAGTTCGGTACTCCGATCTTCGGTAGACCATTTGATTGCCTCGGTGGAGGTTGTATTGGTTGAGAGAGGAGTTCGGTACTCCCGGTTGTATTTGCAAATCTTCAGTGGGGGTTCCCTCGGTGGGAGTCCTAGGTGGACAAGTTAGTGGATTAGAAATCCTTCTCGGTGAAGGCGGGGACGTAGAGCTCGGTGCTCGAACCTCGGAACACATCTTGTTGTTTGCGGTTGATCCATTGACTCTTAACTCTCTCTCTCTTTATATTGTGCCTTGCATCTATTCATATTGCTCATTCATATATTATATGCTTGGCTTGCCTGTTTGTGTGCCTCACTTGTGCTTAACCACGAGAGCTTCATATAGCGCCTCAACTCTTATTCAGAGAAATCAAGAGGAGTTAGTTCAGAGCCCTTCACGGGGAATTCGGCTACACTCGTTGGTTGCACCAAGTGTTGTTGCAATTAGTTTTTAATTTCCGCATTTAGTTCATTAGATTAGGGGTACACCTATTCACCCCCCTCTAGGTGTACTTTCAATTGATATCAGAGCCTACGCTCCTGATATTTCGTTTAACCACCTAGGAGTGAGATCTTGGTTTGCTAATCTTTCATTTGTATTTGCACGTATATTTGTTTGCGCACACTCATGGATTGCTTGTCACCTCCCATGTTCAATGTCTCCAACATTGACATATGGAAACTTAGAATGTCCATGTACCTAAAAACCTTAGGCTTGCATGTTTTCCTTGCCGCTACCAAGAAATGCTATCTTGGTAACCGCAATCATATTGGGGCCAATACACTTGCCCTTGAGGCTATTAGAAGCACGCTTAACAAAGATTATCTTATGCTTGTTTCTAACTATGATTCTGCCTTTGCAGTGTGGAACAAGTTGACCACCTCCAAGCTTCAATTGCCAATCCAACCGGAGGATGAATCTAGCGGAGAATCCGAGTCACAATGCTTCATGGTCCAAGGGAATGACTCCCTTGAGGTATACTCGGAAAGTCAATTAGATAGTGATGATTGTACTAGTTCTTCTAGTAATGAGCATGTTGATCCCAACACTTTAAATGAAGAACTTTCTATAGTTTGTGAAAAATTGATAGAAAAGTATAATATTTTGAAAAAGAAAAGTCTAGAACTTAACAATGAAAATAAAGATTTGCTTTCTAGACTTGACTTGGTTTTGCAAGAAAAGGTGGAGATTTCTAATGAAAGGGATTCATTGAAATTTAGACTTAATCTTGCTCTAAAGGAAAATGAATTTTTAAAATCTAAAAATGATTGTGAAATTATTTTGAAGAAAAATGAAAACTTGTCTTCAAAAGTTAATTTTGTTTTAAAAGAAAATGATTCTTTAAAAATGAAAATTGCTTCTATTTCCAAGGATTTAGAATGTGTTTAAAGAAAAATGAATTTTTGCAAAATAATATTGATACACATGTTTGCCATGCTAGGATAGCTTCACCTAGTTCACCTATTGCATGCCACACTTTTTCTTTAATTGAAAAAGATATATCTATGCTAAAGAAGAATATGGATTGTTTGGGCTCCACTTTGAGCCATTGTGTTTCTAGCCACACACGTTTGGAATCTTTATTTTGAAAGAAACAAGTTCTATCTTTGCATGCACACCCTCCACGGCATACACATGCTACTCACGGTCACCACCATCACACATTGTATGCTCATGTGTACACATGTACACATTGTGGACGAAAGGGCCACCTTGCTAAATTTTGCTATGATCGTATACATGATGTTAATTTAGCAAATAAATTTGTTTGGGTTAGAAAAGGTACTAACCCCCATGGACCCAAAAGAGTATGGGTACCAAAGACCACCCCTATTGTATTTGATGTAGGTGTGGGCTCTCGCATGACGTGAGAGTTATGGTGCCTTGAGGTGGATGCGTTCCGAGCTTTATGAGAACTATATGGATGCATCACTTTCAAGGGAAGTTTGGTGGGAGGATCACCTTGGTTTGGAGAACTAGAGAGTGCCTTCATCGGTTTTGGTATCGATCTCTAACTCCCGTTTATGTTTTGTCACGCCCCGCTTCCCAAAAAAACGCTGGAGCGGAGACGCGACACGAGTCGGCGACGCATATACGCAAGGAAAATCCCTCACGCATACGCGCTAAGCCTTAAGTAACCTGAAACAAGCTATAATAAATCCCAACTGTAATGAATACTGAATACCGCAATACCACATATGAGCAACCACGCATGATATCATATGAATCAAGACTGGAATAACAACTGAACTGATATAACAAGAAACAGGAAATGATACGAAGGCTAGAAAGATAAAAGTACCAGAATAGAATAGGGAGAAGCTCCAGCTATTCGCGAAGCGTACAGCCTCAACGAACACCTGCACATTAGAAACAAACCGTCCAATATCTGGATGTGCAAATCCAGGGTCGTCAGAACGCGACCATGGTGAGTGTGCGTGTAAAGGGGAAATAGCTCGTGCATAAGAACATGTGCATAAATAACAAGAAGAGCAACTGCAAATATAGCACAACTAAATAACAGATAAACAACTGCAGATATAAGATAATTAAATATCATGGCATGATAAACATCTGAACTGAAGCATATCTGATATCAATATCAACAAAGATAAATGACAACTATCTCATCTGTAAACTAACAACTGATATCAAAGTCATCTATCACAAATGTAAACTAATAGCTGATGTCTGAATGTGTGACCATCATATGTCACTAATCTTGTTGGTTATTATTAACCTAACTAATGTAGTACTTAGCTGTGTCCCATACCACAGCCATTTTCCCACATATCAAACAATGTTATCGTTGTTGTAACTGCCTGCCAATGTAGTGCATGTGTTTTGAAAGAGTACCGTGCATGCCCGGTACCACGGTCTAACACCCCTGGCACTGAACCAGGACAAGCCGCAAGGCTCTGACAACTGAAGACCACAGCCCCACACGAAAAGACAACTAGTGTGGCGCCGTAATCCGGGCATAGCCCTGACAACTGACAACTGAATGGGTAGCCAGTACTACCCTGGTTCCTCATGGTTGGAACCCACAACTCGGTACCATAAGAATCCTCCCAAAATACACGACATGCATCATCAGGCAATTACCCCTTTTTCCCCGGGTTATGGTGTCTTTTATTAATAAGCAATCATTGTTATTTAATATGTAATAGTAACCAATATCTCCAATAACTGCTGATGTCAGCACTAGCTGATAATCTGACAACTGGTAACTAATAACTGATATCTGACAACTGTGATATCTGACAACTGTGATATCCGACAATTGTGATATCTGATAACTGAGTAGCTGACAACTAATATCTGACATCTGAAATAGAATAATGGAGATATGCCAATAACACAATAGTGTCACTAATATAATGGTGTCACAGACAACTAGTGTCACTAACAACTATAACTGGTACAGATCTCTGCCAACTCATATAACTCTGAAGTACATATCTTATGATCACCAACAAACAGTCTCGCCAACTGATAAACTGATAACTGCTATAAACTCTGTATACATCATATAATCAACAACAAGTAATTTCACTAATAAGTGATAAACTGGTAACTGGTAAATCCGAAGTACAACATCACTGATATCAAATAGATCACTATCACCGTAACTCATCTCTATGAATCAAAGTAATCAATAACCATATCAATATCTGAATAAGTCATCACCAATAAAAGAATATCAAATTTGGAAAGTCCTCTACATGAAATATATCAAGCTCATCTTAATGCATATCAGGTTTAACCATAAAGAATGTAAATCCAATATCATCTATAACACAAGTTCAGTCCAACTCCGAATAAGTTCATGTACCAATCCAATCGTCATAATCTTTTAGTAAGGTAAGTTCACATCCAATATGTCCTCAATCAACTGCAATGTAGAATAGCAACTTCTAATACTAAACATCATCGACATATCATCTGTTAGCTCTCATATACTCAACTATAGATCCAAATCATTACAACCAATTCATAATCCCAATAGTTCTATAATCATCTAGTTCCATTACACGTCTAGTAATCTGATATAATAATTGTTGTTCCAACATATATCCGTAAACAAGCTCAGCTCTCTCACTCTAACAATTTAATCTGATTCCCAAGTCTCCAAGAGTTCACATCTCTATTAAGGTCATATATCAGTTCCCAGCATTTGGCAACATATCATATACATGCCTCTGAGTTCTATCATGATATCTCGATACTAAGTACCATAACATGTACATGTATCTAAGTTCTATTAGATCAAGTCATTACCACCAATATCCATCTCTCGATGTCATATACATCTATCAATAACCAATACATAATCTATGGGTGAAGTCCACAATCCATCAAGTAACCATACACAGCAGTCAGACTCATATTAGTCGACTAAGGCTATATACAAGTCGACTGGGGGAAAGTATAGTCGACTAATCAAGTGGGCCAAGTCGACTATACAATGGGCAAGTCGACTATCTAGGAGGGCAAGTCGACTGACAGAGAAACAGAGAGCTACACACTTCCAGGATACCCAATTAGTCGACTATAGTCTAGGGGTAAGTCGACTGTACATGCTGTTAGTCGACTACTAAAGGTGGTAAGTCGACTAATGGTGATTACAGTGGACAAACATAGAGTCAACCATTCTCCTGGGAGGTAAGTTAGTCGACTAGGGGCATCTATTAGTCGACTAACAGGGCTATTAGTCGACTAATGAAGGGCATTAGTCGACTAATACACCTCTGTCTGTCTGAAACAGGGCATACTAATACCTGGTCTCTCACACCATAAAACATATAAATGCCTCCCCTCTTGCACACATACCAACATACACAATCACTACTATAATCTATGTACATGTACACATGAAAATATAATTAAATCGATGTACATAAATACGAGGAAATCAAGGAGGAGGAGAATACACTCACATTGGGGAATCTGGTCGTCGCCGGGCGAGTCGCCGTTACGGTCGTTGTGGTGCCGCTCTTCGCTGTTGGACTGCATAGGAGGGTAGCCAGGGTACTGAGGAAGGCCTGGCTGCAAGCTGGGGATCTCGCGCTCGCCGGAAGGGCCTGGAATTGCCGCTCGCTCGCTGCCTGCGCGCTGGATCTAGGTGGTTGCTCCTGTGCGCGTCACCGGGCGAGTCGCTGCCGCGGTCGCTGTGGTGCCGTTCCTCGCCATCGGACTGCATGGGAGGGTGGCCAAGGCACTGGAGAAGGTCACTATGCCAGTCTCCGACGACGGCTTGGCATGGATCAGGAGAACTCGCTGCTCACCCGGGGAAGATGGGGGCGGTCTGGATGGTGCACGGCTGTCCTTGTTGTTGTTGTCGCTGTTGCTGGTCTGGATCTCACCAAATAAATCCAAAATGCTGTAACACGCAACCAATACATACAAATAATTATAAATACACGCTAAACACCCACACGTGCAAACGAACATATGCGCGTACACGTACACATACGTATACAAGCATACATATGAATACATACATATTATGTAAATATATACACGTATACCCATGCGCATACATACATGTCCAATCTAATAAATACCTATTATTAATTATAAATATCTATACATTAATTAAATTCCACCCATGCATGTAAAAAGGCATTCACAATATAATATATGAAAAAGGAAATAAATAGAAAGGGGGAAAATTACTCACACAACCGAGTGATTTGTGGCACGCCGACGGAGGCTCCGACGGAGGCATCCGGATCCGCGGAGGGTATCGTTGGATAGAGCAACTCGCCGTGAAGGGCGTGGGGTGCGTTCGCGCTTACCGACGGCGATCTACGGCATCCCGCAGAGGGCCGAAAAATGGCTCGGAGTAAGGATTTTGTCGCACATGAAATAAAACACACACCAATCAAAATCACTACACAAGAATTTCCTACATAAAATAATACACATGCCTATTCACTAAATTATATACATTAATATAATAAACATAGTACTATTTAAATGTTATTGCATCCAAAAATATTAAGGGAGAGAGAGGAGCTCACGGCCAAAGGGGACTGAAGCTCGGCTGGGCCATGTTGTGGTGGCCTGCACCAGGAAGAAGACGCCCATGGCGGCCATATGCTCCACCGACCGCACATGCTAGAATCCAACGAATCGAATCTGCATCGCGGGCTGAATTCCCCAGCACATACAGCGGCACAAGGCTGTGGAAGTGGGCGGCTTGAAGGAGGTCCGGTGGCCTGGGGAGGACGCAGCCATCGGCCTGGGCCTGCCGTGCTGCTGGTGGTCGCGCCGGTAAGAAGGAGGCGCCAATGTTGCTGCTGAAGGGAGAGGGACGGCCAGGCCAAGGAGGAGGGGCTACGCAACCTGGAAAGGGGGTTGCTCGGGCTTCCATGGTGGAGATAATGTCGCCATGGCCGGGGATCTTGGTGATGGCACAAGGGGAGGCGGCGGTTGCTGAAGGAGATTAGATTAGGGATTATTAACTAGGTTTTTGGTTTAGATTAGGAAATATAATATGGATTTGGGTATTGGGTCTATGGGCTATAAGGAAATGGGCTCAAATTAGCACATGTGATAAATACAATTGATGTGAGCTAAGGTCCCTTGGGCTAAAAGAAAAATAAATGTTTATAACATATAAACAATAACAATTAATAAACTAGATAATCATAATTAATTAGTAATAACCATAGTAATAAATACTAATAATAATTAAAATGCTCATAACCATATACTAATATTAATAGTTAACAAACGATATACTGATACATCATAATAATAACAATAATGTTATTAATAATAATAACACAATAATAATAATAAAAATAATTAACAACGAAATGATAATAGAAATATCCACTACCAATAATATCTATCAATAATAGCAATAGAAAAATAAATAAATAATAATTGTAATAAAAGAATAATAATAATAATGGAATTAACCACTAATAATATTAACAACTAATAGAAATAAAATAATAATAATTAGTAAGAGAAATGTCAATGATAAATAATGGTAAACATACAATCAAATTACCATTCACTATCTCAAAATAAATTCCCATATTTAATAATAGAAATAATCTCAATAAAGAAAATAATAAATCGAGTTGATTAAATAAACTTTAATCAGTAAATAAAAATAAATACTTTAGAAAAATGAAAATACAGTATTACTAGCTAGGAATCTTACATGTTTGCATGCTTATTATGACTTTCATTTGTAGCATGTCATATTTTAATGCTCATTATGCTTATGCCATGTGATTTAGATTAGTGATATACATGTTTAGTTATTTGAGACACCCATGTTTAATATGGACCTATATCTATGTGTTCTCACTTTATTTTTAACTAATATGTATGTCTTAGATCTAATGCACATACATATACATAATGATCATATGTGTGTTTATGACCTTTGTTTTTGATGCTTCATGATTTGAATATATGTTTAAATGTTAGTTTGCATTAAGACTAGGATTTATACTTGTACATATAGTGGGCCACAAATAAATTTTTTATGTTTGAGCTTGAACGCTTATTTGTACCCATTAGATGTGCTAGTATAGTCTAGTTTTGATGATTCATGCATTTAACTTGTATTCCCATGTTTTCCATGTTTATATGTTTAACTTCATGTATATGCCTATCTTGTCTAAACTATTAATTATACATATACATCCTTTGAGCCACGTGCCTTAATGCATATACATTTGTGGACTCGTTATGTTTTGGATATGTATGTATACTTTAGTTTATACTTGACATACATATGCCTTGAAGAAATCGAGTTTTGATGATTTTCATGTTTTGAGGAATATTGAGCTTGAATGTCTATTTTCATGATTATTTGTGTCACATAACACTTGTACACTCACTTCATTTAAATGTTTCTCATGATTATATTTTTCATGAGTATGTATGGGCTTTATGGACTTCGGGTGTTTAGTGTCATGTGATTTACATGTGTTTCATGAAAAATATTTATTTTTTATTCCTTGCTTGAAGGATTTCGTACTAGTTTACAAATTTTTCCATTTAACTAGTTCGTATTCTTCATTATGGTAGTGTTTTCAAAGATACTATATTTTTCAAACCTATTTTTTTGAAAACCCCTACCTTCCAAGGGCGGTTGGATGGGAGACCATGCACATGTTTGCTTTATAGTGAAAATCATTTTAAACTTGAGCATGATTGGGTGGTAGGAAATATGAGATATACTCTTGATATTATTGTTGTTTCAATTGGTATCATTGGATTCTTTCAATAGGTATCAATATTGACATTTCTTGCATACTCATATATATTTTTATGTATGTATGCTTTCACTTCAAATTGTATCAATTTCGATTGGTATCTAATTTTTCATACATATATATATATGTTTATGCTAAAGCTTGAATTTTTAATGACTATCATGTTTCAATTGATTAGTTTTCAATTGATATTCTAAACACAAGCTTATGCATCCTTTTAGTTGGTATTTCATAAAAGGGGAGAAAATTTGTATTTTTATCTTTCAATTGGTATTTTGTTTACCGTTGATTTCTACTCCCACACTTTATGTTGAAATTGATTTTATTTTGATATCATATGCTCTAAATGACAAATACTTACAATTGGTATCAAGATTTCATTTGTTTTCTCAAAATTGGTATCAATGCCTTATTTACTTTCAAGTGGTATATGTTTACTTTCATTTGGTATCTAAATGTACTACTTTGACACATTTTTAATTGGTATCAAATTTATTTTATTGAGAAAATTCGAAATATTTTAATAAGAAATATGAAAAATGTTTTGATTTATATTGCCTATATGCAATGGGAGCTTAACATATCTTCTACATATAGATTCATGTTGTGTGTATCCTATATTGAGGAGCTTGACAACTCTTGTTTATGTGGTACACGTGTGTAGGGGAAGCTTCACATCTCCTCTTATGCGTTACATATTATGCGTTATGTGAATTAGGGCTTGTCATCCCTCTTTCGTGTAATGTATATGTGTAGGGAAGTTAACTTAGCGTCTTCCTCTTCATGAATGTATATCGCATATATCTATTTATTGATTTGTTTGTTTGACCCCTTAGTTAATTCTTTGTTTCGAACAAAAAGGGGGAGAAGAATTTATTGATTTGTTTTTACTTTGACCCCTTGTTGATGATTGACAAAAAGGGGGAGAAGTATTTGGTATATATATATATGCATGTTTTTGGAAAAAGGAGTTATGTTTATGCATATATGTTTGTGTTTTTACAAATAGGAGAAAAATATTTGATGTGTTTCATATTTATCTACATGCATTTGCTTACATGTTCATGAGCCTTTATTGCATATTTATTATGTTTCTTACTATGCATGAGTTAAGGGGGAGCTCTTTGAAGCTTAACTTTATTCTATGCATATATAACTCCATGAGTTTTATCATCATCAAAAAGGGGGAGATTGTTGGCCCAGTGGCCTTCCACTCTAGTTTTGATGATGATTAACTCATGTAGTTATGTTTACTAATTATCTTGTGATGTTTAGTTTTAGATCATTTAATCAAGATATTTGTTGGTGATTGCTTCAACAAGATGGTTTGGAAGCTTTCACGTGGTGATTCCAGAGCCCAGCATCAAGATCATACATAGCACTCGTTGGAGTCTAGCTCGGTGGATCACGGAGTTTTGGATCGAGTCGGCTTGGAGACGGCATTCTACAAGAAGACTTCGGTACCATAGTTTTTAGTTTGTTTTTAGATCCATGTGTAAAGATTAGATAGTGTGATATGCTCAAGTTCACAATACACACACGTTTCATGTTTTGGATATTGGTTTTCGGTTTTTGGTTTAACCGACTTTGGTTTTCATGAATAGTTAGATCAAAACAAGTTTAAATGGTTTATGTATAGTAGATCATTCTATATACATGCATGCTTAACTTCCTAGACAAACTTATTTTGACTTACCTATTCATGTGGTTTGGTGTTTTGTATTTTTAACAAAACATTATTTTGGAATTAAAGACAAAAACTATGATATGTATATGTTTCATGTATATTGGACCTATGTCCATATGCAACATGCCTAAAAGTGTTTAAGTATCATGTTTTTGTATTTGAATGAGTTTTAGGAAAATCAGATTTCCTATTGAAAAATACAAGTTTGGAAAATACAGGTTTTGGTTTTCGGAAATATTTGTAAGACACAAAAATGGTTCAAAATGTTATATATTTGTCTTGAAATTTTTATCACATGTTTTTATATCAATGAAAAATGATAAAACTATTTTTCTGGAATTTTAGAAGATTTATGGGAATTTTTAGAATATTTTTTAACAAGTTTTTCTGACCCAGAACCCTGCCTGACAGGCTCTGGCGGTCGACCGACCGGTCAACCGTACCCCAGAGTCGGTCGACCGGGCGGTCGACCGACGTGCACAAGCCTATGCACGTTGGCCAGGCACTTGGGCCGGTCGACCGGGCGGTCAACTGGCCCAGAGAGCTTTGCTCTCTGGTTTTGGGCGGTCGACCGGCTTCTTCCAACGGTCAAAAATATGACCGTTGGCGGTCGACCGGCCGGTCGACCGCCAGCCGCCTTGGCTGACTTTTCAGCCAACGGCTAGTTTTGTGTTGGGTTATATAGACACCATTTCTTTGGGATTTTGGCTAAGATTTTCAAGGAGAAAATTTCACATCTTTTCAGTGTTTTCACGCCAAAAGTTTTGAGTGCAAAATTTCTAAATCTCTATTTGTTTTAAAGTATTTTGTTTATTTCAAAGAAATTAGGTTTTTGGGAACTAGTTCTTGATCTAAACTTTCTATATCTACTTTGGTGTTTTCCCAAGAGAATTTCTTTGATCAAAAAACTTTGTATTCCACACTTGAGCTATATCTCCTATCCTATTCTATTAGGATCATTTATTTGTGGGAAAAGAAATTGTTTGAGGTTGTGGAAACCTCCAAGTTGTAAACCCTTTCATTTGTGATATCCCTCTTTGGTAGAGGTGGATTTGGGTTGTTGGTTGCTCCCTCTTTGGTAGAGGTTGAGGTTGTGGTTTACTCCCTCTTGTGTGAGGTGGAATTGGATTGGTGTTTGCCTCGGTGGAGGTTGTATTTGTTGGATTGGTGGAGTTCGGTACTCCGGTCTTCGGTAGACCATTTGATTGCCTCGGTGGAGATTGTATTGGTTGAGAGAGGAGTTCGGTACTCCCGGTTGTATTTGTAAATCCTCGGTGGAGGTTGCCTCGGTGGGAGTCCTAGGTGGACAAGTTAGTGGATTAGAAATCCTTCTCGGTGAAGGCGGGGACGTAGAGCTCGGTGCTCGAACCTCGGAACACATCTTGTTGTTTGCGTTTGATCCATTGACTCTTAACTCTCTCTCTCTCTTTATATTGTGCATTGCATCTATTCATATTGCTCATTCATATATTATATGCTTGGCTTGCTTGTTTGTGTGCCTCACTTGTGCTTAACCACGAGAGCTTCATATAGAGCCTCAACTCTTATTCAGAGAAATCAAGAGGAGTTAGTTCAGAGCCCTTCACGGGGAATTCGGCTACACTCGTTGGTTGCACCAAGTGTTGTTGCAATTAGTTTTTAATTTCCGCATTTAGTTCATTAGATTAGGGGTACACCTGTTCACCCCCCTCTAGGTGTACTTTCAATTGGTATCAGAGCCTACGCTCCTGATATTTGGTTTAACCACCTAGGAGTGAGATCTTGGTTTGCTAATCTTTCATTTGCATTTGCACGTATATTTGTTTTCACGCACTCATGGATTGCTTGTCACCTCCCATGTTCAATGTCTCCAACATTGACATATGGAAACTTAGAATGTCCATGTACCTAAAAACCCTAGGCTTGCATGTTTTCCTTGCCGCTACCAAGAAATGCTATCTTGATAATCGCAATCATATAGGGGCCAATACACTTGCCCTTGAGGCTATTAGAAGCACGCTTAACAAAGATTATCTTATGCTTGTTTCTAATTATGATTCTGCCTTTGCAGTGTGGAACAAGTTGACCACCTCCAAGCTTCAATTGCCATCCAACCAGAGGATGAATCTAGCGGAGAATCCGAGTCACAATGCTTCATGGTCCAAGGAAATGACTCCCTTGAGGTATACTCGGAAACTCAATTAGATAGTGATGATTGTGCTAGTTCTTCTAGTAATGAGCATATGTTGATCCCAACACTTTAAATGAAGAACTTTCTATAGTTTGTGAAAAATTGATAGAAAAGTATAATATTTTGAAAAAGAAAAGTCTAGGACTTAACAATGAAAATAAAGATTTGCTTTCTAGACTTGACTTGGTTTTGCAAGAAAAGGTGGAGATTTCTAATGAAAGGGATTCATTGTAATCTAGACTTAATCTTGCTCTAAAGGAAAATGAATTTTTAAAATCTAAAAGTGATTGTGAAATTATTTTGAACAAAAATGAAAACTTGTCTTCAAAAGTTAATTTTGTTTTAAAAGAAAATGATTCTTTAAAAATGAAATTGCTTCTATTTCTAAGGATTTAGAAATGTGTTTAAAGAAAAATGAATTTTTGTAAAATAATATTGATACACATGTTTGCCATGCTAGGATAGCTTCACCTAGTTCACCTATTGCATGCCACACTTCTTCTTTAATTGAAAAAGATATATCTATGCTAAAGAAGAATATGGATTGTTTGGGCTCCACTTTGAGCCATTGTGTTTCTAGCCACACACGTTTGGAATCTTTGTTTCGAAAGAAACAAGTTCAATCTTTGCATGCATACCCTCCGCGGCATACACATGCTACTCACGGTCACCACCATCACACATTGTATGCTCATGTGTACACATGTACACATTGTGGACGAAAGGGCCACCTTACTAAATTTTGCTATGATCGTATACATGATGTTAATTTAGCAAATAAATTTGTTTGGGTTAGAAAAGGTACTAACCCCCATGGACCCAAAAGAGTATGGGTACCAAAGACCACCCCTATTGTATTTGATGTAGGTGTGGGCTCTCGCATGACGTGAGAGTTATGGTGCCTTGAGGTGGATGCGTTCCGAGCTTTATGAGGACTATATGGATGCATCACTTTCAAGGGAAGTTTGGTGGGAGGACCACCTTGGATTGGAGAGCTAGAGAGTGCCTTCATCGGTTTTGGTATCGATCTATAACTCCCGTTTATGTTTGCATGCTTATTATAACTTTCATTTGTAGCATGTCATGTTTTAATGCTCATTATGCTTATGCCATGTGATTTAGATTAGTGATATATATGTTTAGTTATTTGAGACACCCATGTTTAATATGGACCTATATCTATGTGTTCTCACTTTATTTTTAACTAATATGTATGTCCTAGATCTAATGCACATACATATACATAATGATCATATGTGTGTTTATGACCTTTGTTTTTGATGCTTCATGATTTGAATATATGTTTAAATGTTAGTTTTTCATTAAGATTAGGATTTATACTTGTACATATAGTGGGCCACAAATAAATTTTTATATGTTTGAGCTTGAACGGTTATTTGTACCCATTAGATGTGCTAGTATAGTCTAGTTTTGATTATTCATGCATTTAACTTGTATTCCCATGTTTTCCATGTTTATATGTTTAACTTCATGTATATGTCTATCTTGTCTAAACTATTAATTATACATATACATCTTTTGAGCCACGTGCCTTAATGCATATACATTTGTGGACTCGTTATGTTTTGGATATGTATGTATACTTTAGTTTATACTTGACATACATATGCCTTGAAGAAATCGAGTTTTGATGATTTTCATGTTTTGAGGAATATTGAGCTTGAATGTCTATTTTCATGATTATTTGTGTCACATAACACTTTTACACTCACTTCATTTAAATGTTTCTTAAGATTATGTTTTTCATGAGTATGTATGGGCTTTATGGACGTCGAGTGTTTAGTGTCATGTGATTTACATGTGTTTCATGAAAAATATTTATGTTTTATTCCTTACTTGAAGGATTTCGTACTAGTTTACAAATTTTTCCATTTAATTAGTTCGTATTCTTCATTATGTAGTGTTTTCAAAGATACTATATTTTTCAAACCTATTTTTTTGAAAACCCCTACCTTCCAAGGGCGGTTGGATGGGAGACCATGCACATGTTTGCTTTATAGTGAAAATTATTTTAAACTTGAGCATGATTGGGTTGTAGGAAATATGAGATATACTCTTGACATTATTGTTGTTTCAATTGGTATCATTGGATTCTTTCAATAGGTATCAATATTGACATTTCTTGTATGCTCATATATATTTTTATGTATGTATGCTTTCACTTCGAATTGTATCAATTTCGATTGGTATCTAATTTTTCATGCATATATATATGTTTATGCTAAAGCTTGAATTTTTAATGACCATCATGTTTCAATTGATTAGTTTTCAATTGATATTCTAAACACAAGCTTATGCATCCTTTTAGTTGGTATTTCATAAAGGGGGAGAAAATTTGTATTTTATCTTTCAATTGGTATTTGTTTACCGTTAATTTCTACTCCCACACTTTATGTTGAAAATTGATTTTATTTTGATATTATATGCTCTAAATAACAAATACTTACAATTGGTATCAAGATTTCATTTGTTTTCTCAAAATTGGTATCAATGCCTTATTTACTTTCAAGTGGTATATGTTTACTTTCATTTGGTATCTAAATGTACTACTTTGACACATTTTTAATTGGTATCAAATTTATTTTATTGAGAAAATTTGAAATATTTTATTAAGAAATATGAAAAATGTTTTGATTTATATTGCCTATATGCAAGGGGAGCTTAACATCTCTTCTACATATAGATTCATGTTGTGTGTATCTTATATTGAGGAGCTTGACAACTCTTCTTTATGTGGTACACGTGTGTAGGGGGAGCTTCACATCTCCTCTTATGCATTACATATTATGCGTTATGTGAATTAGGGCTTGTCATCCCTCTTTCATGTAATGTATATGTGTAGGGAAGTTAACTTAGCGTCTTCCTCTTCATGAATGTATATCGTATATATCTATTTATTGATTTGTTTGTTTGACCCCTTAGTTAATTCTTTGTTTCGAACAAAAAGGGGGAGAAGAATTTATTTATTTGTTTTTACTTTGACCCCTTGTTGATGATTGACAAAAAGAGGGAGAAGTATTTGGTATATATATGCATGTTTTTGGAAAAAGGAGTTATGTTTATGCATATATGTTTTGTGTTTTTGCAATAGGAGAAAAATACTTGATGTGTTTCATGTTTATCTCCATGCATTTGCATACATGTTCATGAGCCTTCATTGCATATTTATTATGTTTCTTCCTATGCATGAGTTAAGGGGGAGCTTCTTTGAAGCTTAACTTTAATCCATGCATATATAACTCCATGAGTTTTGTCATCATCAAAAAGGGGGAGATTGTTGGCCCAGTGGCCTTCCACTCTAGTTTTGATGATGATTAACTCATGTTGTTATGTTTACTAATTATCTTATGATGTTTAGTTTCAGATCATTTAATCAAGATATTTATTGGTGATTGCTTCAACAAGATGGTTTGGAAGCTTTCACGTGGTGATTCCAGAGCCCGAGCATCAAGATCATACATAGCACTCGTTGGAGTCTAGCTCGGTGGATCACGGAGTTTTGGATCGAGTCGGCTTGGAGACGGCGTTCTACAAGAAGACTTCGGTACCATAATTTTGTAAAGTCACCTAGAGGGGGGTGAATAGGTGATGGCTAATCTAATGGTCACTTAATGCCAAATAATGCGGAAGTAAAAACTATTATGACCTAAACTAAACTCTTACACTAAACACCACGTATAACACAAGAGTGTTGCCGAATTCCCCGTGATGGGCTCTGGACAAACTCCTCTAGATTCCCCTAGATAAGGGTTGAGGTGCCGCGTTGGCTCTCTTGGTTAAATACAAGTGTTAGTAAACAACCCAAGCAAGTATAACAATTTAAGCACACAAGTATATCAAGCATATAAATATAAATACAATAATTGAATGCAAGAATAGACAAGGAGTTAGAGAGAGAGAGTGACCAATCGCAAACACAAGGGATTTATTTTGAGGTTCGAGCGCCCTTGTTCTACATCCCCGCCTTCGACACACGAAGGATTTCCACTATAATCGATCCCAACGGATCACTCGGTGCCGCAACACCTACAACTCTCGGACTCCCTAGTCCGTACACACCGCAAGCCCACCGGCTCACCGAGACCGCACCTCAAACAACAAGTTCGCACCCGAACTCGAAACAACGCGAACACACACGTCCGCCTCCTCAAAGTACAAGAAAGAACTCTTGGTGATCTAAACACTTTGATCACCAATAAAACTCTCACTACAACACTCCTATAAGATGAATAGCAATGGATAGCTCAAGTGTATGTGTGAGAAAACAAGGAAAGAGATGGTGGAGGAAAACTCAAGAAATCTCTTTTAA
This sequence comes from Agave tequilana, assembly GCA_038442645.1. Classification (NCBI taxonomy): domain Eukaryota; kingdom Viridiplantae; phylum Streptophyta; class Magnoliopsida; order Asparagales; family Asparagaceae; genus Agave; species Agave tequilana. The sequence goes on from JAVJIF010014200.1 coordinate 108,080, forward strand.
ACACTCTTGATAAAAACTCCCCTTTTGATTGGAAGTATTAGCTCTCAATTTAGTGGAGAAAACTCTTTTAATGAAGTGGAAAAAACTGGTTCAAAGTCCACTTAAAATCTTGTTGAAAAACAATGCCCAAACCACCAAATTTATAGGGCTGGAAAAACTAGCCGTTGGAGGTCTGTCAGGCCTGTCGGTCGACCGCCCGGTCGACCGGCCAACGGTCATATTTCAGACCGTTGTGCCATCGGTCGACCGGCCGGTCGACCGAGGCCAGGATACAGAGAGCAAGTCTCTATCCGTCGGCCGCCCGGGGCCTTTCCAGAGAGTAGAGCTCTCTGGACGGTCGACCGGGTCGGTCGGCCTGCCCTCCTGCCAGAACTGGTTGTGCACGTCTGTGCACGTCGGTCGACCGACTATAGCCAGGACAGAACTTAAAGGGATATAAAACTTGGTCTTTTTGGCTCATATAAAATCCCATAAAATACTGAAAAATATACAAAATAGTTTTACCAATATACTTTGATAAACAAACATGCTTGCACAAAATCAAGGCATGTTACAAATGATTTGGACTATTTTTGTAAGTTGGAAAAATTGGTTCAAAACAAAACGGTATTTTTTCAAACTTGATTTTCCAAAACTTATTTTTCCAAAACTTCTCCAAATACAAAAACAAGATATTTAAACTACTTTTAAGCATAGAGTGTATGGATATGATCCACTACACAAACATGGTGAAATATCTATATTTTTGACATTATGCACTAAACATGGTTTTGGATAAAACATATGAACTTGAATACCAAAATCCAAACATGTATTTTTTCTAAATAGAAAATCTTTTGTAAAACAAATCTATCAAGAGTGTGTGTGTATATGATACTTGAGCAATCCACCAACTACTCTATCCTTTACATTTTATCTAAAAATAAAATCTTCTAAAAACAAACCTAGACTCAAGTTTTCATCTTCTTGAAGTCTTCACTTGAAGCCTTCTTGACTTGGTCCAAACACCGTGCTAGCTCCAAAACTTGACTTCAAATCCTTTGTTGAAGCTATGCACCTACTAAGATCTTGATCATAAATCTGTCACTAATTAAACACAAGATCATTAGTAAACATAACTACATGAGTTGATCATCATCAAAAATAGAGTGATGGGCCTTCGGGCCAACAAGTTTTTAGTTTGTTTTTAGATCCATGTGTAAAGATTAGATAGTGTGATATGCTCAAGTTCACAATACACACACTTTTCATGTTTTGGATATTGGTTTTTGGTTTTTGGTTTAACCGACTTTGGTTTTCATGAATAGTTAGATCAAAACAAGTTTAAATGGTTTATGTATAGTAGATTCATTCTATATACATGCATGCTTAACTTTCTAGACAAACTTATTTTGAGTTACCTATTCATGTGGTTTGGTATTTTGTATTTTTAACAAAACATTATTTTGTAATTAAAGACAAAAACTATGATATGTATATGTTTCATGTATATTGGACCTATGTCCATATGCAACATGCCTAAAAGTGTTTAAGTATCATGTTTTTGTATTTGAATGAGTTTTAGGAAAAATCAAATTTCCTATTGAAAAATACAAGTTTGGAAAATACAGGTTTTGGTTTTCAGAAATATTTGTAAGACACAAAAATGGTTAAAAATGTTTGATATTTGTCTTGAAATTTTATCACATGTTTGTATATCAATGAAAAATAATAAAACTATTTTTGTGGACTTTTAGAAGATTTATGGGAATTTTTAGAATATTTTTTAACAAGTTTTTCTGACCCAGAACCCTGCCTGACAGGCTCTGGCGGTCGACCGACCGGTCGACCGTACCCCAGAGTCGGTCGACCGGGCGGTCGACCGATGTGCACAAGCCTATGCACGTTGGCCAGGCACTTGGGCCGGTCGACCGGGCGGTCGACCGGGCCAGAGAGCTTTGCTCTTTGGTTTTGGGCGGTCGACCGGCTTCTTCCAACGGTCAAAATATGACCGTTGGCGGTCGACCGGCCGGTCGACCGCCAGCCGCCTTGGCTGAGCCAACGGCTAGTTTTTGTGTGTGGGTTATATAAACCCCATTTCTTTGGGATTTTGGCTAAGATTTTCAAGGAGAAAAATTCACATCTTTTCAGTGTTTTCAAGCCAAAAGTTTTGAGTGCAAAATTTCTAAATCTCTATTTGTTTTAAAAGTGTTTTGTTTATTTCAAAGAAATTAGGTTTTTGGGAACTAGTTCTTGATCTAAAATTTCTATATCTACTTTGGTGTTTTCCCAAGAAAATTTCTTTGATCAAAACACTTTGTTTTCCACACTTGAGCTATATCTCCTATCCTATTCTATTAGGATCATTTATTTGTGGGAAAAGAAATTGTTTGAGGTTGTGAAAACCTTCAAGTTGTAAACCCTTTCATTTGTGATATCCCTCTTTGGTAGAGGTGGATTTGGTTTGTTGGTTGCTCCCTCTTTGGTAGAGGTTGAGGTTGTGGTTTACTCCCTCTTGTGTGAGGTGGAGTTGGATTGGTGTTTGCCTCGGTGGAGGTTGTATTTGTTGGATTGGTGGAGTTCGGTACTCCGGTCTTCGGTAGACCATTTGATTGCCTCGGTGGAGGTTGTATTGGTTGAGAGAGGAGTTCGGTACTCCCAGTTGTATTTGCAAATCCTCGGTGGAGGTTCCCTCGGTGGGAGTCCTAGGTGGACAAGTTAGTGGATTAGAAATCCTTCTCGGTAAAGGCGGGGACGTAGAGCTCGGTGCTCGAACCTCGGAACACATCTTGTTGTTTGCGTTTGATCCATTGACTCTTAACTCTCTCTCTCTTATATTGTGCCTTGCATCTATTCATATTGCTCATTCATATATTATATGCTTGGCTTGCTTGTTTGTGTGCCTCACTTGTGCTTAACCACGAGGGCTTCATATAGCGCCTCAACTCTTATTCAGAGGAATCAAGAGGAGTTAGTTCAGAGCCCTTCACGGGGAATTCGGCTACACTCGTTGGTTGCACCAAGTGTTGTTGCAATTAGTTTTTAATTTTCGCATTTAGTTCATTAGATTAGCGGTACACCTATTCACCCCCCTCTAGGTGTACTTTCATGTCATAACAGGAGTGCGGGTAGTCCTTGTCTCCCCACAGAACTACGTAATCCTCGTGCATTCTCATTAACTGAGCCATATTCCAATAATGTAGCGGAATACAATGCTCTCTTGATCGGAATGCAAATCGCCAATGAGATCGGCATTAAAAATCTTGAAGCATACGGTGACTCTAAGCTCATTGTTAACCAAGTCTGCGAGGAGTACGAAGTCAGACATGAAGACTTAGTACCCTATTACAATACAACTATCTACAAGGCCGAGCGGTTCAGAAACTTTTCCATCGACCATGTACCTCGCCAGAAAAATTCATATGCAGATGCACTGGCATCCCTCGCTGCTTCATTGGCTCTTTCAGCTGGAGTAGTAGAGAAAATACTCGTCTATAGTCATGACTTGTATGGTCCAAGATTCGCTTTGGAAGACCACCAAAAGCCGTTAGGAGACCGTCAAGTCAAAGAAGCTCTAGAGACTTCAATAAGTCCAGAGCTCAGAGATTGGCGATTCTCTTACATCGACTATGCATTGTACGGCATCCTTTCTGATGATCCCAAAGAGGCGGCTGCTATTAGAAGGAAAGCCCCAAATTCTACTATAATGCGATCACGTGAACACTATATCACCGATCGCATGATGAGATCCTCCTCCGCTGCCTGTCACAGAAGGAGGCACAGGAATACTCAAAGAAGCGCATGATGGAATGTGTGGAGCTCATCATCCTGGCCCGAAACTTGGGGATTGACTCCGTAGACTGGGATATTACTGGCCCAAGATGATCCTCGACACCAACGCTTACGCCAAGCGATGTTATGCCTGTCAGGTCAATGGTGATTTCATCCACCAAGCACCAGGACATCTTCGCTCTACAATCTCAACCTGGCCATTTGAGAAGTGGAGAATGGACGTGGTTGGCCCTATCAGCCCACCTTCATCCAAAGGATATCAGTTTATTTTAGCTATAATCGATTACTTCTCTAAATGTGTTGAAGCTATTTCCTAAGAGAGGTAAAAGCATCTGACGTGATCAAATTCATTAAACATCACCTTATTTATCACTTTGGTGTGCCACGACGGATCGTTCATGATAATGGGCCCCAATTCGCCAGCCAAGCCTTTCTAAGGTTTTGCAACAAGTTCAGAATCCAGAGCGTATCGTCAATGGCATACTATCCAGCCGCTAACGACCTTGTAGAAGCTTTCAATAATACTATTGGAAAACTTCTCAAGAAATTCATCTCAAAAAGCCAACATGACTGGGACGACAAGTTAGGTGAATTCTTATGGGCCTATCGCACGACAATTCGACCCCAACGAAAGCTACACCGTTCTCCTTGGTATATGGTTGTGAAGCTGTACTCCCATTAGAAATCCAAATCCCATCTCTAAGCGTCACCTGATAGCAGAGATGACAAATGAAGAGAAGCATCGACTGCGACTCCAAGAGCTGGAGGCTTTGGATGATAAACGCCTGCAAGCTCAACAGCAAATCGAGCTCTATCAAGCTCGAATTACCAGGGCCTTCAATAAGAAAGTCAAGGAGCAGACTTTAAAGAAAGGTGACCTCGTCTTAGCTGTCAAAGACCCATGGTAATGACGCATAAGACAAAAGGGAAATTCCAACCTAAATGGGAAGGGCCATTTGTAATGGAGTCAGTCTACTCAAATGGAGCATACCGTCTTATAACCCCAGACGGTGATACGCTCATGATGTCGATCAATGATAGATTCTTGAAGAAATACTATCCTTGATAGCCTCCTTCTCTTGATCAGGTTAAAACTATATCTCTAATCAAAACTCCAGATCCAAGATGTTTGAAAAAATGCCAAACAAAAGCTTCTTTCTTCCTCCACTAGATCACATCACGATCGATTAACGTCGAGCCGATTGAGCGCCGGTTACATCATGATGCATGATGTAAATATTAAAGAAGAAACAAAGTGCAAGACTTCAAGTTTTAGCCTTGTTACTCTTCTCTAGGGTACCTATGGACATCCGACGTCTCCAATGGCTAGGATAGAGGAAAATGTTGGCTTTAAGTCCAAGATAAGTCTTTGACAACTCATCATGCTGAGGGTAATAGCATGACTAGCCCAACTCAAACGGTAGTTGGTAAAGACACACTAAATCCATTGATAGCTGAGGGTTTGCTAAAAATCCTAAGGGACTTGGTCCCATCCTCCCCTCCAAAATCTCCTACTAATTCTCTTCCATAGAATGGTAGGACCACAAAAAAGATCTGGGTTCATTTCCTCAACGAAATGAGCTGGGATCTGTCATGTTAACAGTAAATCTCTGACAACCCAGATTCCCCGATCCCTAGTGGATTCAGTCAAGTTAATATTAAATCTCTATAACGAAACTCATTTAAAATCTCCGCTGTTATGTTAATATTACACCTCTAACGGTGAATCTCCTATGTCCCTAGAAAATCAATGATTGTCACGTTAATATTACACCTCTGACAATTCATTTTATTTTCTACCAAAGTCCCCTACCAATTCTCTTCCATAGAGTGGTAGGTCCACAAACACAATCATTGTTAAGTTCAATACCAAACCTCTGATAATGAAAGTTTCAATACTCCCCTGTGAGTACAAACTTCACTTGTCAATTTTCATCAATACAATGGCAAGTCCCCAAAACGGCTCATCTCGCAAATCAATTCTTGTCAAGTTAACACTACACCTCTGACATTCCAAACTCTACTTGTCAATTCTCATCAATAGAATGACAAGTCCTCAAAATTGCTCATATCGCAAATCAACTACTGTCATGTTAACATCGCACCTCTGTCAAATTACTGTTAAGTTTAACATTACACCTCTAACAGTGATTAAGTTATTGTCAAGTTCAACATTAAACCTCTGGCAGTTAATTTTCCTCAGGCTTCTATATCGAAACTGAGATTAGCGATGCTAAGTTTAGCATCACACCTCTAGCATCCAGTTCATTGTTAAGTTCAACAATACACCTATAACAATGACTTTCCCTCGAGCTTCCCTATCGAAGTCGAGATGATTAATGCCAAGTTCAAAATTATACCTCTAGCATTACCTTCACTGTCAAGTTTAACACTACACCTATGACGGTGATGTTTTCAGTTTTCCCAAATGAAGCTGAAATTTCTGTTGAGCCAAGTTAATATCAAACCTCTAGCTCACATTCTTGTCAAGTTAATACCACACCTCTAATAAGATCTCAACCTGTTAAGTTAAATATTACACCTCTAACGGCAAAAAAAAAGTCTCTTAGATCTCTAACGGGTCTAGTCTCACTTGTTATTCTCGTCAACAGCATAGCAAGTCCACTTAAAAGCATTGTTAGCAATGTTTCCATCAAATCCCCAGCTGAGTCCTAATTATGTTAATACTAAACCTCTGATGAATACTCAGTCATAATCCTCTGTGGGGTTGAAAACTTCACTTGTCATCTCATCCATGGATTGACAAGTCCACAGAAACTATCCCACTCCTGTCAAGTTAATATCACACCTCTGACAGTAATCTTAAGTTCCTAAAAGGAAATTTTTCCTAACTTTGACTTGCTAAGTTAAATATTACATTTCTAGCAAGCCAAGAGTTGCTACTTCTATTTGTCTGATTTTCAATACAAAAAGGAATTCAATACATATAAGAAGACAGAAAAAGTGTCACTTTTATTAATATTCAAACATATGAATGTGATACAAGGCGCTCTCTTATACAATAAGATTGAGTGTTACAACAAAGGAGTACAAAGAATTCCCTCTCGCTCAGAGAAAGGTTACACTCACTCCTCAAAATATTTATACCGCTCCAGATACAAGATGTTGGAAGAGCACCAAAGAGAGGCTCCTTTCATCCTCCACTGGATCATATTACAGCTAACCAGTGTTGAGTCAATCGAGCGCAACTTACATCATGATGCATGATGTGAACATTGAAGAAGCTCATCGCTAACGAGAATAATGGCGTTTCTCGAGGTTAAAATGCAGGGGAACATTCTGATTCCACCCGACCAACTGGTGTGGGCCCTAATCCTCCGCTTAATGAGCATCTCCACCACCAAAAGGCATCCAACGAGCATGAGTTTTCGTCGCTGTCACTTCTTTGAATAAGATTGCTGAAGGGAGGATCCGAGACCTTACTGGTGACGTCCTCTTTCCTGTAACCTTTAAAGCCACAATACCCACCACCATACCCACTGTAACCATGACAAACTCGGGGCATTGCTAGTGCGTCATGTCCTATAATGCCTAGATAGGTATCAATGACTGCGCGGATCCTCCTTGCCCATGGACAGAAGCTCTGACTTCCCGAGTATTCAACAGGCTGGCTGGTCCAAATAATCTCCCATGAACCAAGCTTAACCATGAAAAGGAGCTTTGATTTCCCGGGCGCTCGCCGACCGAAAAATTTGGCCGGTCGAAATGTTCTCCCATGAGCCTAGCAAAGACGCGAAAGACTGATTGAGGCTGCCAGATCCTGCAAAGAACAAAAACCTGAAGGTTAAAATTCTGCGAAGTCAGGAATAAAAAAAATCTGAAGCATAAACGCGAGACTGAAGTCATGAACTCCAGACGTGGAGTTAATTGAAGCAGAGAATATGGATCCAAATGCAGTCTGGTCTTAGACTTGCGTCCGAGATGCGAGACGCGTGGAATAAATCAAGAATGCTAATGCGGGTCTTAAAAACTGACTGAGGTAACTTCAAGATGCAGAGTTCACCACACTTGCGTCTGAGACGCAGGGCTTACAATATTCGCGCCCAGAGGTGTCAAAAGAGCAGACTTAAAATTCTCTAAGCCAAGAACCCAAACGCGAGCTTCATAAACAAACTCGCGTTTTAAGGTCCAAACACAGAGTTTATCACACCCGCGTTCGAAGAACTTGTGACTTAGGTTTTTAACGTCAATAAACTCGTGTTTCATCAAGAAGTCTGAAAGATGTGTCTACCGAACACGGGCGCATCAATCAAATTTTAAGAGGAGATCAAGAGATGAAATCTCTTCAATGGACGGGAAAAACAGAATTTCATGGAGACTGAGTATTTCATGGCGACAGATAATTCCTACCCGGGGAAGAATTCTCTAGAAGTTGGACTTCATTCAGCAAGGCACGATCGTAAAAGCACCGAAAGTAATGCTTTTTGATCTTGAAATTACTTGACAATGATAATCTTTGGAGAAGATTGAAGGAAAGCATGAAAGCTTTGAGTTCTTGCTGTTCATCAGAACACATGCCCTTAAAGGGAAGATAGACAATCAAGACGAAGTCCTTCAGAGCGCATTCTCGCAAAGGAAAACAGTCTAGATAAAGGACTGTTAAGAGGTTGAGGCCTATTTATAGGCAAGCCATAAGGCTCGCAATTAATGGCATAAGAATCAAAGCCATGAGCCTTAATTCCCGCATGGATATCAAATCCAGTGTGGAGAGGACACGTGGATTGTCGCTCCGGGAAACACCAATGACACAAGTCCCCAACCGTCAACATCGACTTGGCATTAAAATATCCAACAAGGTCTTTGAAGACGGATTGCATGTGATGTTTCAGAGTCTGCATCCTGAAGTCCGCGTCCTTTCACAAGACCGGAAGGCTGCGTCCCGAAGTCCGCGTTCTTGCACAGATTCAAAGGCCACATCCGCGTCCTTTCCTAGACTTGAGGGGCGCGTTCCTTTCGTCTGACTGAAGAAACCACAACCGCGTCTCCTTAAGCAATCCAGAGCCGTGTCCTCTTAATGATCCAGATCCGCATCTCCTCAGCAAGCCGGGACCATATGCCACGACAATTCAGAGTTACGTCCTGAATTCGCGTCCATGCACAAGACTTGAAGGCTGCGTTCCAAAGTCCGCGTACTTGCGCAAACTCAAGAGCCGTACCTATAAGGCCACATCCTTTCACAAACCTGGAGGTTGCGTCCCCTTTATCAAGAACGCAGGCTCGTGTTTCAGAGCTGCGCCCTCTCAAGGGGCCAGAGTCGCGTCTCTTTTGAACCAGAGCCGCGTCCCCACTAAACAGTTGAGATTCACGCATCTTTTCTTGATGAGCCAGAACTGCGTCTCCATCAACGGGCCAGAGTCGTGTTTCTAATGTCTGCGTCTCCACTACAAATGAGAGTTGCGTCTCAATCACGAACTCAGTACAACCTAAGTTTGTCATTCATGGTCGTGCCCTAACAAAATGACTAAGGACTGCGTTTCCGCAAACAGTCAAGGGGTGTGACTATGAAAATTGAGCTCATCCAAGCAATAAGGAGTTCGTCTAATTCAAGGCAAAGAAGGAATGAAGACGAGGTAAAAAGTTGATAATTTTTATTATTTGATAAAAAAAATGATAAAAGTAATACAAACACTCTCTTATTTGACAAGTGGAGTGTTATGAAAAATGGGAAAACATAAAAGGGGAAGAAGGCTAATAATCCTGCTCCGCCAAAGAATGAATCCGTTCTCGGAGGCGTCACATCTCCTCCTAGCGTGCCTTCTCAGCTTCGGCCAAAGCTTGAACCCGTAACTCTTCCTCTGATAAGAATCTCTTCGTAGATAGCTGTGTCTGAAAAGACTCCAATCTGGAGGAGTGAGCAGCAAGATTTTCTTGGACCAGCTTCTTGGCAGCCTCCAGCTCTTCCAGCTTTTTTCTAGCGGCAATAAGTTTTTGCTCGTTGACTTCAATCAAGGCTTGCGCCCTAGCAATAACAGCCTGAGCTGTGGCAATAACGTGCTCTGCACTTTAGATGACGACTTCAGATTCTTTTCAATCGCCAACCAGTTTTTGGTAGTCGGCTTGGAAGTGCTAGAGATGATAGACTTCTTCAGTCATTTACTCCTCCATCTCCTTTCACTTGTGTTCTTGAGCGTGAGGAGCTTACTCAGTGTCGACTGAGCCTCATCCATCGAGCTAACTTTCTCCAGAGTCTTTAGCTCTCTCAGGCAGCTCCCCAGCTGTTCAACCAGCACCAGGTACGCCCTAGCTTGCGCCAGGATTCTAGTGTGGCGGATGTTCTCAATTTGATTCTCGAGAAGCATCCGAACAAACTCGAAGGAACTGCCCCCAGAAAGGACCAACTCAATACAAGACTTCATGGAGGCGAAGAATTGTTGCACCATTTTATGCACTAATTCCTCCATGATGTCAATGGTTGGAGATGTCCCTGCTAATGCACTCTCCGACCCCCTCTCTATTATAGTACGAGTAGCATCCACAGAGACGGGAGTTAACTCAACTTGTGCAGGGGTGAGGTCAACAACAGGTTCGTCCAACACTGAGGTCGTTGCCAACACCTCCGAAACGGTTATAGATGTGGTAGCCTCCACAGTAACAGGGGCAGCGACAAACACCATGGCACTGGGTTCGTCAGCTAAAGCCCGAACTGCACTGCCTATGCGCCAAGGCTCTCCATGGGATCCTCTGCTTGAGCTGCCTCAGTACTCTCTGTAACCATAACATTAATGTTAGTGGTAATGATGAAAAGGAGAGTATTCAGCATGTCTGTATTCTCTTACCAAGTTAAAGATTTGAACATGGTAAATCCCTAGATAAGCCACTTGGGATGAGGGTTCCCCGACCTCGGCGATTGCACCCTCATGAGATACCCCGGTAGCGGGTACTTCGAGACCCTCCTGCTGGGCCAGCTCCTGGATCATTTCCTCAATGTGAGAAGAAGTTATGGCTTCGCTACCGGCTGCCACCCCTGTAGAAGAAAATTAAAAGGAAGAGTTAAAACATTGTCTCAACTTGATGGAGAACCAATTAAGGAGGATAAAGAAAATACCCTCCGTAGTGGCAATCTCTGTCGTCGGCGGAACCATCGCAGGGACGTACCTTTGTATCTCTTCCTCTGATATATGTGAAAATTTGCTCGTGTCAGGAAGAGAGGGTTCATCGCCGAAGTCGACTTCCTCGCCATAGTAATATTCATGCTCCTCGGACGACGAAGACGACAATTAGACCCAGGAGGTCTCAGCGATTGGGGCTTTACCACTAAAAATCCCGGTAGTGGGACTGGGCTCAACGACCTGTGAGGTAGGCCAAAACACTAGGGGACCCAGGTTGTTACACCTCCACCCTTCTCTCATGAGCTAGAGAGGATCCAGGCTGAGTTGAGACTCCCAGAATCTCAACATCATCCCTCCCCACCAAGTCAACTTCAGGTCGTTCAACCTCTTCAGCCATGGCAGGTTCACCTACGGGCTCTCCCTCTGCCAGGATCGCAGGGCCCTACTACGCAGACCTCGGGAGCGAAGAGTGAGGACTTTCTCCTCCTCTTCTTCTTCTTCCTCCTCCTGCTTCTCAGCACCAGCAGGGACTACTTCAAACATCGAATCCTCAGCCTCAGACCCTTTCCTAGCCTTCTTCGGGCTGGGCTCACCCTGGGAAGCAGAGCCACGAGAATGTTTGGCCACGGCTCGTCGACTCCTTTTGGCAGGTTGCTCCTTAGTCGTTACTATCCGAGGCTCCGGCTCTGCGGTTGCTGTCCCTTTTTGATTGAACTTTTTCCTGCACACAAAATATGGTATTTTAGATTTAGAAATAATAGTATGAGGTATTCAATTCTAATCCGCGGTAGCAATGGGCTATGCGGGTCGTGATCCTCAGGGAGGGACTAGCGATGGAAGCGTTTGTAAGATTCTCTAAAATTTTTATTTATTTTATTAGTTATGATGGTATTTACAAGGAAGTGTGGTGAAAAGAATTTGAGAGAGATAGAGATAGAAATCTAAACTAAAGAAAGAAAGAAAGAAAAACACATACCTCTTCAGTCTGCTTACCTTTTAAACCGTTGCGATGATTTACCTTTTCTTGGAAGGCGTACAAGCATGGCGTATAGGATCATCCGCCTTCTTAATCTACACTATGAAATAAAAGACAACTATGAAGACCTGTTCATCACCATAGGCCATCAAGGGCTCTTCTTCGGCTAGGTAGTCTCGAAGCAGTTGGTTCTCATGGTGGGCAAGACATTAGAGAGAAAATAGAAGAAAGCAAATACTGAGATACACAAGATTAAACAAGAACAAAAAAACAAAAATAATAAAAGAACAAAAACAAACCTCGATTCGATTATTAAACAATGGTGGAAAAATAAAACTTACACCGACTGTCACCATCAGTACAAGTAGATCCCTTCCTCCATGAGAACATCATCTCCTCTCAGTTTTTACAAAAAGGAAAAAATAAAAATTACAATGGAGGAAAGAAAATCTAAACTACAAGAAGAAAACCTAAACCCTAGATTTGGCCCTCTGGCTCTGCCTCTGGACGCCCCTTCTCTGTTGCTCTACAGGGGTATTTATAAGAGATATAGGAAGTAGAGTCCCAGTACAACTCCTCAACGAAAACGCATCGCCAACCGCCTCAGGATTGCCGCGGAAACAGGAAATTTGCCGCGGAAACGCGGCACTTTTGTAGCCAAATGCCACGCGCTTTCTCGCGTGGCATCCTCTGGTCCGTCCATCTGGGTTTATCCTTCTGGAAATTGTATCCTGACTCTTCATCTTGAGATTTCGGGATAACTTGGGAAGCAAGTTACCCTAGATCTCAAATCTTCCCATATCTTTTAAACGAATTTCATCTCTTGCACTCTTTTTATCCTCATCCTGCAAGCATTTAGGATTTAGTAGAAGTCCATCCCTTTACTCTTCTTTAATATTTGCAATTCTTGCAATTGGTAATTGCAACTTTGACATTTGATAATTGCAATTTTTCACTTGGACTTGGACATGGGCTTTTGGGCTTCTTTTAAGGCTTTATTCTTTTATTTTTATTTACTCAAGGCCTGCACACAATAAATAATAAAATATTAGTAAATGTGCAGAATTATATGAATAAATATGAAAATGTGATGGTAAATGTCATGATAAAAATGCACTTTTCACTACCAATCAGTCCCTATGCAGCTGACCTCCCTCCTAGATTCGCCCCCCTCCTCCTCCTTCTCTGCTTCTTGGAACTCGTTCATCCTGCATATTCGGCAACTCTTAGACCCCAACTGGGTTTTGTATGTGGACTTAATGCCCCTAATACATGAAGTATTTATTCCAACTCGGGCACCTGATTCGCCATGAAGTACCACGTACAAAAGCCAAAACTGGCATAAAGTTTAGAGTCTTGTGAGGAAGGGTAAAGATAGCTCCGGTTCTCGCCGCTACGCTGTAATACCAGGCCCGGGCTCCTTCAAATAGGTTCCCACTGAAGCGAAGGCGTAGGTTGGGTTGTCAATATATAGCTGATCATAACCAAACTATCGGGCAAACCGACAAGGCATATAAGGTTCCAACGTGCAAGAATTCCCTTGCCGAAACACCAATACCCAGGTCGGATGTTGATCAGCCACCAAAAGACACCAGAGGATAATCAAGTGAAGCCATCCGGGGTTTCAGAATCTGCAAATTTATCCCCGTAAGACGAATCATGAATTTCGGGGAAGCATCTATCCAACTGATAATTGTTCCCGTTTAGAATCGTCTTCCTAACAAAGTACATATAGTACTGAGACCAGCTGGAATTCTCCAATCGCTGCACATAGGGTGTGAACCCTCAGAGGGATATCCCATCGTCATCAATATAGGGCAGTGCATAACGTACCAGGTCATCAGGTATGTATACGGAAGCTCGACCCTGGGATTGGGAGTCTTGATCAAGGGACGATCGTTAGAATCTGTAATGAGGTTCCCCTCTACATCTACAATGGCTTCCACTCGGCAGAACCTCTTTGCTAATGCGTGCAGTCCACTCTGTATCCCGGCTACCATCACTGGAAGGAGGGCAATAGACTTTTTGTGGGCTAGCAAGACCGTCGGGTACACCACGTCGGCAACAATTACTTCATGCGGTAGCATTGGTACCACACAACGCTTCAGCCATAGCATGAGGATGCCCGCCAATAGAGCCCAGCCAGAGATGAGAATTCGTGCTTGGTGATGAAAACTTTTAAAAATCATATCAGGTTTGAAAGTGTCCTCATTTGACTCGGTGGTATAAGAGCTTGTGGAGGCACTGATCCTCTCAGCAATTTCCTCGTCAGTGCAAGGGGCCAGACTAGCCACTGGGCTATCTTTTCGTTTATGCCGTTGAACAGATAACTCACCCAGGGCATCTACTTAACACCCTTGTTCCTCCAGGAGGATATCTGCCCGCATATGTGAGAAAGTGGCACAGCACTTCCCACTATGTCTCGTACACCGGATGGTCCTCTTTCCTCCAGACATGAAGCTCCTCAGAAGTCGGGACGTATTCTTCATAGGGGGCATCTCCCATAACTAGCACCGAGACTTCACACATCTCATGAAGGGCGAGTCCTATTTCTCCCAGGGGAGTGAAGAAGGTGCAAGTTTCTAGATTGTAACGCTCCAGGACAGCGTAAAAATATTGCGTACTCTACGGAAGGCCATATTGAACAGCTCTGACAGCCGCATACAACCCAACCTGTAGCAGAACGTCACCAAGTTCTGCCAAGACAAATCCTACCATTCTAAACCACCAGTTCTTGTCAGTAAAATGAATCTAGCTAGCCCACAAAATTTAGGAGGGAAGTCACCCCCACCTCCAGGAATTGTTGAAGGAAGTTGGCTCCAAGCTGGGGGGTCTCTCCCTTTAGGTACTCAGTCCTGACCAAGCCAGGGTGCAATCCCAGCACACACCTCTCATGTCTGATGGTATAGGCTTCATGGGCACCTATCTTGCCCAAAAAGACTCCAGAGTATAGCTTGACCAAGTCCCAATCCATTATCCGACATACGGACATGTGCTGCAGATAGGTCAGGGGATATGTCCTCTCCATGTTCGGAAGGAAGAACTTTCTATCGCCAATTCAGCGGAGCCATTTGTAGTTCCTATAATAAAGAGCAGTTTCATCTTCTTCGATTCGTCACCAAGAAGAAGGCAGGCATCCTTAGCAGAGTGCAGGAATCCGACTCAAACTCGCAATCAGAAAGGATCTCCCAAAGTGTCCGCATGCTAGCCTTGCTGATCCTATCCTTTCGCTCCTTTGACTTACCAGTAGTCATAGGAGCAGTCCTCAAGAGTACAAAGGTCAAGTTCGGATCAGCACCACCTATGTGCCCAAAGTGGTACTTCTTGGATAAGGGGCTAGAAGAATATCGCACTGCAAAGAAGATAAATCTTAGTCAGAAATATAAAAGAAAATGGTTAAGTGTTTGAATCCAGACGCAGGGATCAGCAAAACCCGTGTCTAAGCTCAAAGATGCAAGATTTGCATAAAGCCCGCGTTTTAAAATCCATGATTTAGAAATTTCTTTAAGTGTTGGACTCAGACGCAAGATCCAATGAAACCCGTGTCTGACCTCAAAGACATGAGGATCACATGAAGTCTGCATCTGAACTTTCCTCCCTTAGAGAAATTCTAAGTATTGGGATCAAAACGTAAGGCTCAATGAGACCCGTGCTTGACAAGCAGATACAGACTCAAGCTGATGAAGCAAAGACGCGGAGGTAGTCAAACCTGCGTCTCGCCCACCCATGCAAGAGTTGCGTCTGAAAATCAAACACGAGCATGAGCCTCGCGTTGGCGGTTCACATTCAAAAGAGACTTCAGCGTTAAGAGAACTCTTTAAGCCCCTTTAATGGTGGAAACCAGTTCAGAGGGTTTTATCACCTGAAATAGGGGCCTCCTGTGTAGAAGGACCACCCATTTGAGCCTTTGGAGTGATAGCGCTCGAGGACGAGGCGTCTTCGGTGCTATTTCAACCGTGAGATCGGTGTCAAAGATGAAGGAAAATGAAAAAAGTTTTAAGCTTTTCTTAACTCTCGACACAAGGCTTAGCGAAGAAGAAAAAGAGCCTAATGATGATTCTTGAAAGACTATTGTCTTTTATAGACATAGTGATCTGCAGAGATACGCGGCGCATGTCTCGAGGCCCAATCTTCGCCCGATGCGTGGCACGCGCCTTGAACGGATGTGAATTTTTCGCGCGTTAAGGGAAAGACGTACCCTCACCCCACCAGACACGTGGCAACGCGCTCAGAACACGGTTTCACATTTAACAAGGCCACGTCCCTCCAAATGTCGCGTCTCCTCAAAAAAAAGTAAGAGTTGCGTCTATTCAATAGAGTGAGAACTGCGTCTCTTCAAAGACCGCGTCCCTTCAACGGTCACGCCTCTTCAGCAAAGTAATAGACGCGTCTCCACTTCGAATGAGGACTGCGTCTTTAAAGCAACATGACCTATGCGTCTAAAAGACTTGCATTCAGTCTTTGCTTTTGCAATCAATTCAATATTACACTAGCACAAGTAGACGACTGATTACCCCTGGTTCGACAGTACACCAACAACTAGCTTGGAGCACCGAGGA
Organism: Agave tequilana; assembly: GCA_038442645.1. Taxonomy (NCBI): domain Eukaryota; kingdom Viridiplantae; phylum Streptophyta; class Magnoliopsida; order Asparagales; family Asparagaceae; genus Agave; species Agave tequilana. The sequence goes on from JAVJIF010014200.1 coordinate 124,456, forward strand.
GGTCTAGACTGCGTATCTAGACACTCACAATGATAATCTCTGGCGGCTTCACAGGGTTTACAGTATACTCACAAGGACCACATTACAGACAGAATCAAGCTCAGAGTATCTCAAATGATTGTCAGTCCATTCATGAGAAGTATGAATTCAATCAGAGTCCAAAGTATTTCGAAATCCATCCCAGTCAACCGCGAAATATCGAAAACTTTGGAGGGGGTTTTGTAGACTGTCCAAAAATCACTGAGGATAAGTCATCAGAAAGCAAAATCCAGACTCCAGACGCGAGGCTAATCGTAGCCACTTGCATAGCACCAAGACGCGTGAGTCAAAACCCGCGTCTCAACCTCACTGCAATGACCAGGACGCGAGGGTCGAAACCCGCATCTCCGCACCACTGCAGTACCAAGACACAAAGCTTGAAACTTGTGTCTCAGCCATCCGTGCAATACAAGATGCAGAGCCCGAATCCCGCATCTCACACAAAGCTTAACGCAGAACTTGAAGTTCGCATTTTTCAAACATTATCTCAACAGTAAAACGCGAGGCTCAAAGCCCGCGTCTCTGTTATAACTGCCCTCATTACCGGGTCAATTACTGCCTACATAATGAGGGAGTTAACCCCCATTATAGAGTGTTTTTAGGGGACAATTTTACCCCCTGAAACCCCTATAATAGCTCAGTTCGCTATTGAGCAAGGGTCGAAAATTTTTGGTTGTAAGGGTCGGAAATTTTTGGTTGCAAGTCCTGAAGAAACCAGAATCTCCAGCTGAGAAATACAAAGAGTTATACTCTTCTAACAACTTGCTGAGTAAAACTTTGTTCTTGCCTTGAGTCTCTTTGAGATTTTTTTGGACAGGAACTGCGCTACTCCGTCCATAATCCAAAGAGAAGAATTCCCAGAAGACTGTGACGTTCACCCGGTCAATGGAAAACAAGACTGAATTTTCACCGCCACATCAAGAACCCAGCACTAAACAAAGGAAAGATTTGGGCCTGAATATCTTCTCTCTCTTGTAATCGGAATTTTTTTTTGAGATTGTTGTAATTTTTTCATTGACTCAAGGAAATTTTATTACAATCCCTTAAATTTTTCCCGACCAAACAGAGAGAAATCTAGGGTTTTATAAAAGAGTTAAAAAAATATGACACACTAATCATCTACCGCCACTAACTTTTAACCTATGTAAGAATTTACTTCACTTTAGATCATAAAAGTTACACCTTAGAGTTGCCTTTAATTCAAGCAAGATACATAAGATAAAAACTAAATCCTATTTGAAATAATCACTAATCAAAATCTAACATTAAACTATCAAAGCCTTTAAAGCATAGAATAAGAAGAATAACTAAGATTCAACATTAAACTATCAAAGCTATCTAAGTCTGAATCCGAGTCTGAATTGATTTTGAACTCCATTTAGTTTGAATTATCCTCCTTATTCCTTATAGAATTAGCTTTGTCTCCTTCATCTTTTAGGACTTTCTCTTCTGAATTGAACTTGAATTTAAGAGATGAAGATTAATCCTTTCCTCCTTTGAATTCAATTAAATTTAAAATCTAACTTTAGATAGGATTAGGGATAAAATGAAGCTTCTTGTATCTTTATCCTCTCATTTAAATAACTACACACCATAATCAAAAAAGGGTTAATAGCATTAATAAATAAAAGAATGATCAAAGATATATGTATAAAAATAATGATAAAAATGCAGTTTTGGAGTACAATCACACCTCCACACCTATCTTTTGATCGTCCTCGAGCAAAACTAAATGTTAAAAACTAATTTAATCTAACCTAACTCACTTTTGAAGGAGTCACTGTTGCACTTAGCACGTGGAACAAGCCATTAAACTTCTACGTTACCCCTTAGAGTACGAGTGTTGTCTCGTGAGGGTTTTCAGTGAATTACACCCACAAAATTCATAAGAAAGAAAAATAAAATGTTAGTATTTTCAAAATACCATTTTGAAAGAAAGAAAATATTTAAACTATCTTTGTAAAAATTAAGAAATTTAAAAGTTTTTAGGATTACCAAATTGATCATTCTTATACTTAGCTTTTATTCAAGTAATTATTTATCAATTTAGGTTAGGATTCAAACTGAATTTCTCATCGAGTCTATTATCTTACCCTAAGTCATATGCATCTTTGTGAACACAAATTTTTTACTTGGGATTCTTCAACTTAAGCTCTCATGCTCATGCCTTATACATTTATTACTTTTCTTCTTTTTTTCAATAAGAAGTTTGAAGTATTACCACTTCGTTGCCCTTTAAGCACCTTTTTTTTTAAATATGTATAACTCATCTAATTTTCTTTCGTATAAGTATAAAGACTTCTTGAGGCTCTAAAAACCTAACTAATTGATTATTAGATGTGTTAATACATTTATGATATATTTTTAATTTTTTTCAAACTTATCTAATTACCTTTCACGTAAGTACCAAGGCTTTCTTAGGCCAAGTACCTAGCTAATCAATAATTAGATTTTATTTATTTTATATATATATTTTCTAAGACACAAGAGTCTTTGTTTTGAGTCCCAAATGTGTATGTGTATAAAGCATGCATATTTCATCAAGGTAAAGATATCAAGACTAAATTATTTTTTTCAAATTTCTTTCTAAACCTAAAAATAAAACAAATACTCTTATTTTGACCAAGTGTTAAGAAATCCTAATTATGAATTTTCTATTCCTTAAAATTAACTTAATTACTTACAGAAATAAATCAAATATTATTTTCTTTTTCAAAATTTAAAAAAAAAAATTTTAGTATCTACCTCTGTTAGTATGTTAGTAAACCCTCTCCCACACCTATCTCATGCATTGTCCTCAATGCATGAAATAATTGTAAAAGAGGTACACTTATAGATCTTTTAGGTTTATTCCTCTAATTCACTTTCCATCATTCCAACATGCTCTTTTTAGTGGTGAAATTAGAGAGGTCAATCTTTTTGTCATTTTAGCTCTTATCCTCTCCAACTTGTTGATTGAAGATTGAAAGTGATAAGAATTACCGTCTAAATTTGGGCTAACGGGTCGTGTCCATGAGGAGGATTGCGATAGAAGCTTTTTGGCATTTTTGTTAAGTAACAAAGAATGGAGTTGCTATTTTTCTTTTTCTTTTTTCTTTTAGTTGAAAAAAATGGAGAGAAGGGAAGTGATTAAAAGAAAAAATTGAAAAACATAGAGAAGGCTTTGGAAAAGGTGATCTTTAAAAGTGTTGAAAATTGTTTGTTTGTTTTTAATATAGGAAGAAGATCTGGGCTCACTATCTCACTACTCAACGATGTGATCTTCTCTTAAAATTCTTAGTGTCTCAACTTGATCATAGGCAAAAATTTAAGCTTGAGTTTAGAAAGTTTTAAGTAAAGTAAATAAGATAGTTTGGAAAAGTTAACTCTTTTTCTTAAGAAATCATTTTGAATTCAATGTTAAATCATCAAGTCTTTTAAGTATGAAATAAAAACAAGTTCAAGTGATGTTTTTAAAAGAAGAAGAAGTTTTAGAAATCTAAACCCATCCTCATGTGCCTTCAAGAACACTTTCAAAGAAGAAAGGCTTAGTTTAGGCATGCATATAATTCCATTGGGTCTTTACATCAAAGCCATTCAAAAACAAGAGGGATCGAAGAGAGGGACGATAGTGAGCCCAGAAAACAAATTAGCTACTCATGAAAGATGAAAAACAAGACATGTAATAAAGCAAGACATACCCGTGAATTGGAGTGGAGAAGAGAAAACTTGATCCTTTTATTGATGTCACTTCAATCTTCAGATTATAATCACTCTATTCCTCTCTCTCACTAGTATTTGAACTGAACTACAAATTAGAAAACAGAGATTTAACTTCTATACTATCTAACAAAGAACCTAACCCTTAAAATAAAGAGAAAAAAACTTAAACTAATTTCGGTCTATAGTATTTATAGGCAAAAACTAAACGTGTATAGGCAAAAACTAAACGGGGAGGTCATACGAAGATAAGGGAGCAAACTCTCCCCCAACAAATCCTAACAAGTCGCGAAAACGCGGCTATGGCCTCGTTTTCGCAGCCATGGTGTGGCCAGGTGGCCACACCAGGTTAGTGGGTCTCGCTCGTTTAGTGACTCCCCTTTATCTTCTGCTGGTTTTCCTATTTCAGCTCCAGGATTTGATGAAACAGCCTTTGATCTTTGGCTTTAACCACCTGATTTGAGAAGATCCATTTTAACCAATTTTCACCTCTTTGATTTGTCATGATCTGCCCTGATTTCCTGATTTCGAATTAATTCTGAATTATATCAGAATTTGATGGGCTTTTGGGCTCGTTTTTCTTTCTTATCCTTTAGCAATGGATCTGCATTTTATAAAAAAAAAATAGGACTTATTAATATGATTTATTTAGATAATAAACATGGTAATGTGATAATATATATGCAATATGTTGGCCCAGAGGCCTTCCACTCTAGTTTTTGATGATGATTAACTCATGTAGTTATGTTTACTAATAATCTTGTGATGTTAGTTTCAGATCTTTAACCAAGATATTAGTAGGTGATTAGCTTCATCAAAGAGTTTTTGGAGCTTTTCACATGGTGATTCAAGAGCCCGAGCGTCAAGTACATATCTAGCACTCGTTGGAGTCAAGCTCGGTGGATCACGGTTTGGATCGAGTCGACTTGAAGACGGAGTTTGTCAAGAAGACTTCGGTACATAGTTTAATTTATGTTTTAGATCCATTTGTAAAGATTAGATAGTGTGGTATGCTCAAGTTCACAACACACGCACGTTTCATGTTTTGGTTTATTGGTTTTCGGTTTTGGTTTAACCGATCTTGGTTTTCATGAATAGATAGTATCAATACAAGTTTACATTGTTTAAAAGTATTTAGATATGTTCTATATACATGTATGCTTCATATCTTAAACAAACTTAGTTTGATAGTCTATTTTAAAGTTTGGAGTTTTGGTATTTTAACAAACGTATTTTTAGATTTTAAGTCAAAAATATTGATATATGTATCTTTCATGTATATTGGATTATATCCATATACCATATGCTTCAAGTTGTTTCAAATATCATGTTTTTGTATTTGGATGAGTTTTGGACAAAACGAATTTTCAATTCAAAAATCCTAGTTTTGGAAAATACAGAAATTGGTTTTCGGCAAAATTTCCATTACACAAAAAGAGTTCAAAATGTTTGTAACTTGGTTTGATTTTTACTCAACAAGTTTGTATTTCAAATATCATGCAAGAACTTATTTTTGTGAAATTTTAGAGATTTTATGGGATTTTATTTTAGATAAAAAGTCAACATTTAATCCCTTAAGTTTTCTGGTCTGGCTTCTGCCGGTCGACCGGGTCGGTCGACCGAGCTTGAAGTCGGTCGACCGAGTCGGTCGACCGACGTGCACAGCCGTGCACGCCAGCTTTGGCTAAAGGACCGGTCGACCGGGACGGTCGACCGCCAGAGAGCCTCTGCTCTCTGGAAAGCCCCGGTCGACCAGGTCGGTCGACCGGCAGAGAGCTCTGCTCTCTGTTCCAGGCTGCGGTCGACTGAGCCGGTCGACCGAGGCTCCAACGGTCAGATTTTTGACCGTTGGCGGTCGACCGGGCCGGTCGACTGACAGCCATCTGGGCTGAAAAAACAGCCCCAACGGCTAGTTTTTCTTGGGGCCTTTAAATACCCCATTTGAGGGCTGATTTGGTTAAGGTTTTTGAAGAACAAAAATTCCTACTTCTCTAGTGTTTTATTCAAGTTTTCAAAAGTATTTTTAGAGCCAAAAAGGATTCATCTTTATTTGTTTTAAAGGGTTGGAAAAATCAAAGAAAATTGGATATTTGGGATATTACTTTTGATCTTCATTTCAAAATTATTCTAGTTGTTTTCCAAGCATTTTCTTTGAGTTTTTGATTTCCAAATTCTTTGTTTTCCACACTTGAGTCATATCATTCTATCCTATCTATTTAGGATCTTTGTTTTGTGGAAGAAGTTGTTTGTGGATGAGATAAACCACCTTGTTGTAACCCTCCTTGTTTGTTGTATCCCTCTTGTGTAGAGGTTGATTGTGGAGTGGTGGTTGGCTCCATCTAGTGAGAGGTGGAGATTGGTTGTGTATCCCTCTTAGTGAAGAGGTGGATTGTGGTTGTTTGGCTAAGTGCCTACCCCTCTTGTGTGAGGTGGTGTTTGTGTTGCCTCTAGTGAGAGGTTGTATTGGTTGAGAGAGGAGTTGTGTACTCCCGGTTGTAGTTGCCCCAAATCCTCGGTGGAGGTTCCCTGTGTGGGAGTCTTGTGTGGACAAAGTTAGTAGATTGGAAATCCTTCTGGGTGAAGGCGGGGACGTAGAGCTGGGTGCTCGAACCTCGAAACACATCTTGTTGTTTGCGTTTGATCCATTGACTCTAACTCTCTCTCTCTCTCTCTTATATTGTGCCTTGCATCTATTCATATTGCTCATTCATATATTATATGCTTGGCTTGTGTGTGTGCCTCACTTGTGCTTAAACCACGAGAGCTTCATATAGCGCCTCAACTCTTATTCAGAGGAATCAAGAGGAGTTAGTCAGAGCCCTTCACCGGGAATTCGGCTACACTCGTGGTTGCATTAAGTGTAGTTGCAATTAGTTTTTAATTTTCGCATTTAGTTCATTAGATTAGCCGTGCACCTATTCACCCCCCCTCTAGGTATACTTACACAATATATGTGACCGATCACACCCTCACACTAATCTTTGCTCGCCCTCGAGCAAAAAATCAAAACTAATCCTAATCAATTATTAGACCACTTTCGCAGGTCACTCGATTGCACTGAGCATGTGTAACAAGCCGTTAAATCTCTAGGTTACCCCTAGAGGACGAGTTTTGTCTCGTGAGGATTTTCAGTGGATTGCACTCACAAAATCCATAAAGAAAGAGAAAAATGCTAGTATTTTCGAAAAAATATTTTGAAAAGAGAAAATATTTGAAGTATATTTGTGAGAGTTTAAGTAATTTATAAGTTATAGGAATATCAAACTTTTCATTTCTAAACTCAGTCTCTATTCAAAAACATGTCAACAGTCAAAGTAAGGAGTCAAATTGTATTTCTCATCTAGTCTATTACTTTACCCTGAGTCATATGCACCATCGTGACCGTGAAGTTTGACTAAGGGTTCTTTAACATTAACTCCTATGCCTTATTATATTTATTTTTGGTGGTATTTATTTCTCAATTCCATTAGACTTTCTAATCTGCCCATGTAATGAGCCTTTAGTCGGTGACACCCAAACCGGACTGTCTTAGGGCACCAGGTGAGAAAACAACCCTAAGGACTTAAATACTCGAGCAGACAAGGCCACGAAACCAAGGTTTTTATTTATAAAATGTACCCCTTTTAGGCGTGAATACTTATGCTTTATGAGGCACAAATACCCAGCTTAATCAGAGGATATATATATATAATATATATATATATATATATTATATATATATATATATATTATATATATATATTCAAATTTATCTAATTATCTTTTGCATAAATACTAAAGCTTACTTAGGCCAAAGCACCTAGCTAATCAATAATTAGATTTGCATATATATATATATATATATATATATATATAATATATATATATATATATATATATATATATATATATATATATAATATATATATATATATAATATATATATATAATATATATAATATATATTATATATATATATATATATATATATATATACTATATATACTATATATATAAGGCATAAGAATTTTTGCCTTTGAACCCTAAGTGTGTAAGTGTATAAATTGTGCATATTTCTTCAAGGTAAAGATCAAGATTAAATTACTTTCATCAATTTTCTTCCTAGCCCTGAAAATCAAACAAGTTATCTTATTTTGACTAAGTATAAGAAATCCTAATTATGATTTCCTATTCCTTAAAATTGACTTAATTTCTTACAAAAAATATATCAAAATATTGTTCTTACCTATCAAAAAAAATTTATATATATAATTTTTTCTTTGTTTTTTCATTTTGTTTTTTAGTTATATTAGTCATGTTAGAGCCCTCCCCCACACTTATCTCATGCATTGTCCCCAATGTATGAAAGAAATGTATAGATGCATGAAATAAAATGTAAAGGAGGAAAGTTACCGATATACTGAGTCGAAAAGACCCATAGCCGTTCATCATTCACCGGCACCGATTCCAAAAAAGGGTTAAGGCATTGACCATTTACCTCAAAGTCATTTTCATTCTTGGTGTCACTGATCTCTACAGCACCGTGTGGAAACACAGTTTTTTACAACAAATGGCCCAGTCCATCTTGATTTTAATTTTCCTAGAAAAATGAAACCTAGAATTATAAAGTAAGACTTTTTGTCTAGGGACAAAAGTTTTTCTTAATCATGAAAAATCTTAACTCTATCTTTAGTGATCTTAGCATTTTCATAGGCCTCATTTCTCACTCCTCTAATTCGAAAATTTGTAATTTCCGAAGGTCACCGCCTTAGTCAAGTCAAAATTCAACTGCTTGATTGCCCATAAGGCCCGGTGCTCAAACTCAACGGGTAGGTGGCAAGCCTTCCCAAAGACTAACCTATAAGGGACATCCCTAGAATCATCTTGAAAGCGGTCCTGTAGCCCATAGGGCGTCTACAAGTTTGGTGGACCAATCTTTCCGGTTTTGGTGCACAGTTTTCTCCAAAATAAGCTTGATTTGTCTATTGGAAACCTCAACCTGCCCACTGGTCTGAGGATGATAAGGTGTGGACAATTTGTGAGTTATGACATATTTTCGCATAAGAGCTTCAAAGGATCTATTACAAAAGTGAGTACCATTATCACTGATGATAGCACGAGGGGTTCCGAAGCGTGAGAAAATGTTCTCTTTCAAAAACTTTATGACAACTTTGTTATCATTAGTTTTACTTGGAATGGCTTCTACCCACTTTGACAAATAATCCATAGCAACCAACATATATTGGTTTCCAAATGAATTAGGAAATTGACCTATAAAGTCGATGTCCTAAACATCAAAGAGCTCTATTTCTAGAATTGGGCTGAGGGGCATCATATCTCATTTTGAGATCCTTCCCACCATCTGGCATATAGGACACGTCTTGCAAAATTCATAAGCATCTTTGAACAAAGTGGGCCAATAGAACCCACTTTGTAGCACTTTTTCAGCAGTCTTGCGGGGACCAAAGTGTCCACCGCATGCAAGTACGTGATAAAAGGATAAACCACTCTTAACCTCTTCATCAGTATGCATCTCCTAATAATTTGGTCAGAACAGTACTTAAAAAGATACGGTTCCTCCAAAAGAAATACCGGACTTGAAATAAGAACCGGGTATATATCGTTTTTGGACCAATGAGACGGAGTTTGGTTTGTGACTGAGTAATTCACTATATCAGCAAACCAAGGTTCTCTAAAGATAGCTAAGAGATTTTCATCAGGAAAGTCCTCATTTATGGAAATTCGTTGCATGGAGAATTTGGGGTTCGTGAGAGATGGTGACCAACAACATTTTCTACGCCTTTCTTATCTCGAATCTCGAGATCGAATTCTTGAAGAAGGAGGATCCAACGAATGAGTCGGGCCTTGGCATCCTTCTTCATCATGAGGTACCTAAGCGCAGAATGATCGGTGAAAATGGTGATTTTGGACCCTAGTAGGTAGGGACGAAATTTCTCTAAGGCAAATACTACTGTCAAGAATTCTTCTCAGTAGTAGTATAGTTCAATGAGCATCGTTGAGAGTCCTACTAGAGTAGTAAATCACGTGCTGCTTGTTATCAATGCGCTGTCCTAGGACAGTGCTTATGGCAAAATTAGAAGCGTCGCACATGATTTCGAACGGCTTAGACCAATCTGGTGCAGATATGATTGGTGCAGAAATAAGCTCTCTCTTAAGTTTCTCCCAAGAATTCATACATTCAGCATAGAAAGTGAAGGACAACGTCTTTAGCTAACAGATTAGTCAAGGGTCTAGCAATCTTGCTAAAATCCTTGATAAATCTTCGGTAAAAATCGGTATGTCCTAAGAAAGATCGAATATCCTTCACACAGTTGGGCATGGGAAGCTTAGCGATAACCTTAATCTTGTCTCTATCCACTTCAATTCCTTTCTTGGAGATTTCATGACCCAAGACAATTTCATGTCTTACTATGAAGTGGCATTCTCCCAATTCAGTGTCAGATTTTTCTCAGCACAATGTTGGAGGACAAGTTCTAAATGGTGGAGACATTGAGTGAACGAATCTACCATATCAAAAAAAACTCAACATGCAACGTTGAAACGTTGCTGGGCATTGCATAAGTCGAAAGGCATTCGACGATAAGTAAATGTCCCAAATGGACATGTGAACGTAGTCTTTTATTGGTCCTCAGGAGCAATAGGAGCCTAATTATACCCTAAGTAACATCTAAGAAACAGTAATACTCGTGGCCCACCTAACGATCAAGCATTTAATCAATGAAGGGAAGTGAAAAATGGTCCTTACGAGTTGTAGCATTAAGCTTCCTATAGTCAATGCAAACTCGAATCTTCGTGGAAGTCGAGTTGGACCAACTCCTTATTCTCATTTTCCACTATGGTAAAACCGGATTTCTTTGGAACCTCGTGGACAGGACTGACCCATGGCTATCAGAAATGAGATAAATTATCCCATTGTCTAAGAGTTTCACAATTTCAGCATGAACAGCTTCTTACATTATAGGTTTAATCACGTTGCGGGTCTCTTTTAGGTGTTGCATTTTCATTGAGATGAATGCGATGTTGAACTATGGTTGGACTCAATCCCTTTATATCGGTTATAGTCCAACCAACGGTTTCCCTATGTTTTCTTAGAATTGCTTTAAGATGATCTTCTTGCTCATCGTTTAAATGGGAGGCAATGATGACATGAAAGGTCTCTTGTTCGCCTAGATAGACGTATTTGAGAGGCGCATGTAAGACTTTCAATTCTAAGGAAGAGGAAGGCTCACTGGAAGGATGAGTCAAATTTGTTGGCTCCGTATTTGGTGAAATAGGGTTCGAGGCCAATTCACAGCAGACTCAACAACCTGATCAAGATTAAAGTCGTCAGACTCTAACCCGATGTCACACTCGGTTTCTTGTTCCAATTCTTCCCTGTGTTCACTTACTTGTTAAGTTCTCAATGAGGTTGACGTCAAATGTTTGGTCCTCAACATCACGGGATTGTTTTCCAAGGTTGAAGACATTGACTTCTCTAGTCATGTCCCCAAAGGTTAACCTCATCGACCCATTCTTACAATTGATGATGGCATTGGCAGTAGCAAGGAATGGTTGCCCTAGGATAATAGGAGTTTGAGCCCTAGGATTGGACACAGGTTGTGTCTCTAGAACTATGAAATCAATGGGGTAAATAAACTCCGCGATCCGGATAAGGACATCATTAATTTTCCCCTTTGGAACTTTCACTGAACAGTCAGCCAGTTGATAGTGACTCGAGTTGGACTAAGATCGCCCAACCTGAGTTGTTGATAAACTGAGAATGGGAACAAGTTGATACTTGCCCCCAAGTCAAGAAGTACACGACTAATCTCGGCTTGTCCTATGGTGCAGGCAATGGTGGGACAACCTGGATCCTTGTACTTGACAGGGATCGGACCCGACAGTAGCTCACTATTGTTTAGTGGCTAAGAAGACCTTTTTGGGTTCATTAGTCTTTTCTCTTCTTAGTGCACATGTCCTTAAGAAACTTAGCATAGGATGGGACTTATTGGATGGCATCAAGAAGTGACACATTTATCTTCACTTGATTGAAGATCTCAATTATCTTATCCATGTGTGGATTTTGCTTATTATTTTTCAGCCTATTAGAAAATGGTACTATAAACTGGTGCACCTGACTGGTTGACTTATCTGTTTTAGATTCGTTAGATTTAGAAGGATTGGGATTAGATGAGGTGGATGCTTGATTGTGGTGTGCTGAATAGGATTAGATAGTGTTGACACTTGATTAAGCTTTCTTTCCAGACCTCAATGTATGAACAACATTACATCGATTCAAAGATTGATCCTCAGTCAAATGAGCTTGTTGAGAATTCTTAGGATTCATTATTGGTTGACTAGGTAAGGTACCCTTTTGTCTCTCATTTTGTAGAGTGGCTAATTGGCTCATTTGAACCTCTAGCTCTGTATAGTTTGCATGAGAGAATCTTGGTTCTTCATGTATCTTTTCATGTTTCTCTCAAAGTCAGTCATTCTCCTTTCTAGTTGAGGATATTAGAAGGAAGATTGTGGAGCTTGGTTGGAAAGTTTTGTTGATAGTTTGAAAAGTTAGGTGGATGGTTGGAGAATTATAATGAAAATTAGAAAAAGTTAGGTTGATGATTGGAAGAATTATTGCATGATGAAAGTGGCTTGCATGATTTGACCGTGAGTGGTCATTGTTATTTTAGCTCCATGAGAAATTCGGGTGATTTCTTTAGCCAGGATTGTACATTGATGCATAAGGATTGTTGTTTCGGCCTTGAAAAGGCCGCACTCATCAGTTCAGGAAAGTGTTGTTGAGCTTTAAACACAGGACACTCCTCAAACACATGATTCATGGCTTGATAGTAAGTATAGCCCGAGTTGGAAATTGGTTTGGGCTGACTTGATTGACTGGACTCGGTTCCTTAGTTTCTAAAACTTCTAGTCTTCTCGCTAGTTAGCTAACTTAGCCTCGTTAGCTATGGATGATTCAATAAAATGGAGCCTCCTTTTGAAGAGATGGAGTTTAGGTCCTCGAGGTTTCACTAGTAGGTTCCCATTGGATGGTCTTTTTAGCTAGATTCTCATATAAATCCCATCCTTCATTTTCATCCTTCTGCAAGAATCCCCCTTGGCACAAGCTTTCTAAGAGGGTCTTGGTTGATAGTCTAAACCGTCATAAAGAATTTGACATTCGCCATTTCTCAATTTCATGATGAGGACATTGGACAAGGAGGTCCTTAAAGCATTTAAAGTACCTCCAAAATATTTCATTAAGTTCTTACTTGAATTGCATGATGTTCTTTCTAATAAAAGCGGTCTTATAAATTGGATAGAATTTCTTCAAGAAGACCTTGATGAAACCATCTCAAGATGTGATAGAGCCGACTGCTAAGATGTAAAGCCATTTCTTGGCTACGTCCTTCAGAGCGAAAGGGACAAATCTCAACCTAATAGCATCATCTATAAGGTGTGGATTTTCATCATTAGACATACTTCCTCAAATTCTCTTACGAAGAAATAAGCATCTTCAGATTTTAAGCCATGAAACTTGGGAGGTGTATTGATGAACTGAAGCTTGAGCTCAAAATTGTATTAACCAACCGATGGAAATTGGATGCAAGATGGAAGTGAGGTTCTAATAGGATAGAACCTATCGTTTTAGCTATAATCGGATCTGGTCTTGATCAAACTTGGGTGGTGAAGTGTTTTTAGTCAACCTAGATGAATTAGGGTCTCTTGGCCACACTTGCAATCACAAACAAGTTCACCAATAGTCAACAAGAGAAAGCAACACGCCTAGTCTAAGATAACCTTAACCTAGACAAACTCCTAACTGGTTGATTGTCCACAGGAGGTATAATGCAGATTTTGACCACAAGCTAATCAGCCAGTCAGGGCAAGATTGGTGGGAGGTATCCGCGCAAAACTCGATGGGCCTAATTAAGCCAAACCACCAGTCTTTGGGGTTTCGCCCCTCAATTCCTTTCCTAGACACTGATTTGGTAGGAGTCAAATTCTAACACCTTCCCCTTAGAATAATCTCCTAGTGAGTTCGAGATGTCCCTAAGGCCAGCGTCTATCAGATTTTACTTAGGCTTAGGTTGTGTGTGCTTGGAGATGGTTTATGGGCTAAGGGAGGGTAATGACTTCCCCACCTTATCTTGATTTGAATTTTGCCCTTAGAATTGATTGTGCAGAGTGTACAAGATATATAAAAGTAACATTCAAAAGCAAATATCACCCAAGATGTTTCCTAAACTATATGCTATGCATACGTACCTTGTCTCCAGCTATCTTCAACAGTAATTGTAAAATAAACGTAATTAGAAAAAGCCTAGAATGCAAGTCTAAATATTTTTAATCAATTAACAATCACTCAGATTACTGTTGGATTAAAAACAGGGATTGTGAATATCAGATATAGCAAGAATAATAACACATAAAAACTTTATTTTTGCAAGCATTGTGTCCTGCACAAAAGAGTTTTTTAGTAGTCCACAATTTTTCAAACTTGCTCTGTAATTTCTTGAAATTCTATTTCCTACTTTCGAGAGTAGGGGCACAGATAGCAAGTCTTCTCGTGTAAAACTTAAGTGCTAAATCTGAATCTTGATGTCCCTCAAATAAGACACCAAACTTGTTAGAAAATAATTACATCGTCCCCTCCCCGGGCAACGGCGCCAAAAAATTGATTGAAAATTGAAAGTGATAAGAATACCGTCTAGCTTTGGGCTAATGGGTCGTGTCCACGAGGAGGAATACGATAGAAACTTTTCGACGTTTTTGTTAAGTAACAAAGAATGGAGTTGGTGTTTTTCTTTTTCTTTTTTCTTTTTAGTTGAAAAGAGAATGGAGAGAAGGAAAGTGATTAAAAGAAAAAATTGAAAAACTTAGAGAAGACTTTGGAAAAGGTGATCTTTAAAAAGTGTTGAAAATTGTTTGGTTGTTTTTAATATAGGAAGAAGATCTGGGCTCACTATCTCACTACTCAACGATGTGTTCTCTTTTGAAATTCTTAGTGCCTCAACTTAATCATAGGCAAAAACTTAAGCTTGAGTTTAGAAAGTTTTAAGCAAAGCAAATAAGATAGTTTAGAAAAGTTAACTCTTTTTCTTAAGAAATCATTTTGAATTAAATGTTAATCATCAAGTCTTTCAAGTATGAAATAAAAACAAGTTCAAGTGATATTTTAAAAGAAGAAGAAGTTTAAAAATGCAAACCCATCCTCATGTGCCTTCAAGAATACTTTCAAAGAAGAAAGGCTTAGTTTAGGCATGCATATGATTCCATTGGGTCTTTACATCAAAGCCATCAAAAACAAGAGGGATCGAAGAGAGGGACGATAGTGAGCCCAGAAAACAATTTAGCTACTCATAAAAGATGAAAATAAGACATGTAAATAAAGCAAGACATACCCGTGAATTGGAGTGGAAGAAGAGAAAGCTTGATCCTTTTATTGATGTCACTTCAATCTTCAGATTACAATCACTCTATTCCTCTCTCTCACTGGTATTTGAACTGAACTATAAATTAGAAAACAGAGATATAACTTCTATACTATCTAATAATGAACCTAAACCTTAAAAACAAAGAGAAAAACTTAAACTAATTTTCGTCCCTTTTTCTCTGAAAAATACAGTATTTATAGGCAAAAATCAAATGGGGGAGGTCATGCGAAGATAGGGGAGCAAACGCTCCCCCAACAAATCCTAACAAGCAGCGAAAACGCGGCTATGGCCGCATTTTCGCGGCCATGGTATGGCCAGGTGGCCACACCAGGTTGTAGGTCTCGCTCGTTTGGTGACTCCCCTTTATCTCATGCTGGTTTCTCGTTTCAGCTCCAGGATTTGACGAAACAGCTTTTGATCTTTGGGTTTAACCACCTGATTTGGGAAGATTCATTTTAACCGTTTTCAACCTCTTTGATTTGCCATGATCTGCCCTGTTTCTTAATTCTGAATTAAATTAGAATTTGATGGGCTTTTGAGCTCATTTCTCTTTCTTATTCTTTAGAAATGGGCCTGCATTTTATAAAGAAAAATAGGACTTATTAATATGATTTATTAGATAATAAACATGGTAATGTGACAATATATATATATGAAAATATATGTGACCGATCACTTGTTCATACGCTTTCCTCTTCCTCCTTCTCTTTTCTCTCCACCACTCTTTACAAATTCAGCTTCGTTATCACATAATATTATTGGTGCAACATGAATACCTAGAAATATGAGCTCATCCTCATACATCTCCTCAAAACTTGAATTAACTATATCTTTTGGAGGTATGTAACTAATCAAGGTATCCCTAATCGAATCATCCAAACAGCTAAGTTCATCTTCAAAAGGGTTTTCAAAACTTTGGTCAATTTGAGGTTCTTGATATTATACCAAATTATAGGATAGATGTAAAAGATGATAGAGTGGGGTGGGGATAGTCAAGATAATTTGAAAAGAGATTGATTGATGGAAAGATGGTCTTGACCTATTAATGAATTGTAACCAAATGAATTTGGATAGACCATGGGGAATTTTAATGATTTTTTATGAAAAATAAAGAAGAAAAATTAACCAATTAGTAAATAAAAAATACTGTTTCCTTCCCGGCAACGGCGCCAAAATTTTGATTGAGACGAGAAAATGTATTGAAATAAAGAAAGAATTAAAGTTAGAAAGCTCTTAGTCTTGTCTCAATGTAACCGTGTAGTAAGGGCTGAGACGGGTCGATCCACAGGGAAGGATGCGATGGAAGCTTTTCAAAACGATTTCTCTAACAGTTAGCTTGAAAAAGAGAGATTAATTATAAGAAAGAGATTTAATTAAGCAAAAAGAATTATGGTCTACTAATCATCTACCATAACCAAGTATTAGTCTAAAAAGAGTAAACATTACATTGAATCTATGAAAAATTATCTACCCTAGTGTTTTGATTGAGAATCAAGTAAGATGAGTAAAAATATTGTAAATCCTAATTAGTGTGCACTAATTAAAATTAAACTAGTTCATCCTAATTTTAAAACATAGCATAAGAAAAGTCTACTTAACATTATACTATCAAAGTATTTAAATATGAACTATGAATAACCATTAAAAAGTGCAATATCAATTAGTTTAACTTACAACGACGCTGACCTCACGGGTCTCGTGGGAGACGTTGACGCGGGCTTCGCGTGTGATGCGGTCAGAAATGGTGCTCTTTTCCCAGGCCATCTTCGGGGACGTCTTCGAAGGGACTGGAGAGCGAACCTCCGAGAAGACCCTGTGGTACTGTTGCGCCACACTAGGGCTCTTGGAGCCAAAAGAGAGGACTCTTCAAACTTTGCCTGGTTGAATTCCACGACAAGTGACTCGATCATTTTTTCATGAAGGTGACGTCACTTTACACCACAACTTGCTCATCAGTGGAGAAAGTAGTTCCCAGCGGAGTCGCCATCTCTTGTTCTCCAGAAAAAGTTGAAAGCGCGTAAATTTTCTTGAATCAAATGAAAGATTACAACAGTTTCAAAAAAATTTCAATTACAAGAGAGAGAAGATATTCAAGATCAAATCTCCTCTTTGTTTAAAGCTGGGTTTCTGATGGAGCGGTGAAAAGTGAATCTTATTTTCCGTTGACCGGGTGAACGTCAAACTTTTCGGGAAAATCTTCTCTTCGGATCACGGACGGAGTAGCACAGCTCCTATCTAATGAATTTTCAAAGAGATTTGGGTAAAAACTTGAACTCACTAAGTTGACAGAAGAGTTGAACTCTTTTTTTAGTATTTCTCAGCTGAAAAATTCCGATTAAACTTAACCAAGTTTGACCGGCCTGAAAATTCCCAACCTGATAATTCCAACCTCAAAAGTTTCGACCCCTTTTCAATAGCAAGCTGAGTTATTTATAGGGGGTTTCAGGGGTAATTTGTCCCCTAAAATTTTTCATAATGGGGGTTAACTCCCTTAATTACGTGGGCAGTAACTGACCCAGTAATGAGGGCAGTTACAACTGAAACGCGGAGCTCCTCTGCAGTTGAAATGCGGGCTTCGAGCTTTGCGTTTAGCCATTGAAATGATGTCAGACGCGGGCCTCGAGCCTTGCTAGACGCGGGCCTCGAGCCTTGCTAGACGCGGGCTTCGAGCTCTGCGTCTTGGCATTGCAGGGATGCTGGGACGCGGGTTTCGAGCCTCGCGTCTTGGCATTGTGGTGATTTTAAGACGCGGGCTTCGAGCCTTGTGTCTTGGCATTGCAGTGATGCTGGGATGCAGGTTTCGAGTCCTGCGTCTTGACATTGCATGAATGAATGGCTTTAATTAGCCTCGCGTCTGAAGTATGGACCCTGCTATCTGATGACCTGTCTTCAGTAACTTTTAGACAGTCTACACCTAAGACCTTATTTGATGTTTTATTTGTATATTAGAGATCATTAAATTTTAAGGTTAAGATCTTCTGACCAGTAGTTTAGTCATTTGGATCAACAAAGAGTTGGTGCATCACTTGGATAGTTAGCCGAAAGTTAAATATTCTATTTCCTGGCAGAGAACTCGAAGATCGGTTATTTTTATAATTTTTGTACATGCTTCTCACCGAGTAGTGTAAAATCATATTCTTCTGTTTTCAAACATCTTTGTAAAATACATTTGAGGTGGCCTAATTCTTTAGATGCTAGTATCAATTACCTAAAACTAGAGTAACAACAACTCTGTTACCTTTGATGATAGCAGTATTTGAAGTTATCGCTACGTGCATGCACTCAAGCAATCAGTCAAGAAGTGAGTTTTGCTGACATTGTATTATTTATCACCACATCACTATATGTTAGATTACATGCTTTCAATGAAACCTGCACTAGCTTATTTACTACATTTTCCACCACACAATCATCAATGGCCAATCTCACCTTTCGAAATTTTGTGAAGTAATTGTGCTTGGTATGTAGAGAAAATTATCTAGCAGGCAAGGGTATTGCTTCGTGATATGCTGAACTTTTTTTCTTCTAATAATCTGGATGTCTTTGAATCGGGTGCAGGTTTTCCATGGGAATCATCGAAGAAAGGCATGGGAGGTATGGGGCAGGACTTGAGCATGGAAGATATGTTGACTGAGCAGATGCGCAGGCAGGAATTTGGTGGAAATGGAGGTGATGGAGGTCTCCTGGGGGGCACAGTGGTGATGGTTCTGGTGATCAGGAGGATCAGAATTTGCCTGCAATTATGGATGAAGTGCGACAAGTGATTTTGGCAACCATTGGTTTTATCCTTGTGGTAACTTTGCAAAATCTTCTTTTATAAGTTTGAATTTATTTATTGCACATGTTTTCCTTCATTCATATTACTGCATTGCCTTGGTTTCTTCAGTTAAACTAGACATAGTGTTCCATGATGAAAAATGCTTGTTATATTCTGTATATAACCAAATAGTTTGACTTAAAGTCAAGTTCTACTCTTCTATATACTTGGCATTCTTAGAAAAACCTTCAAGGGTTTGCTTGGCGAGTGTTATGTTTGCATTGGGTGGCAACTAATAAAAGCAGCAACGGATATGTATCGTTTTGTGATCGACAACAACGCGGAAGAAGAAAAGAGGTAAAATCAGATCAAACAAAGACACCAGAATTTACATAGAAAACTCAAATTGAGAAAAATTTGGAGCTGCACACAAATCTACTATTTTAGAGAGATTACAGCGGGGAGAACCTCACAGTCGCTCTATTCAATGACACTCAATTATCAAAATCACTCACACTCCTAATGACGGCGCATCCCTATTATAGAGATGATTAAGATTACAAGTTATAAAATCACTAGATTGTCCTTGACTTGTTGCTCAAGTTTCCCTGGTAAAGAAGCTTCCAGGCTAGAATGGGCTGCTTCCAGGCTAGAATGGACCGCTTCCATGCTGGACCGCTTCCAGGCTGGAATGGGTTGCTTCCAGGCTGAATCACTTCCGCTACGCACTTCGGTTAAGCTACTCTGCTCTGTCGCTGTGGAGTGCTCTTCCGTCTAGGTGCTTCAAAGTGAACTTCCGCTCTGGAGACTCCATC